>APFE030023630.1:52008-70365 GCA_000404065.3 Pinus taeda | reverse complement strand
ACGTATATTTGTGTCTCTCTTGTTTTGTGCATTTTCTGTGTTTATATTTCTGCAATATTTTATGTGTTCCATTGCTCCGTAATATATAATATTCTAACATAGATGAAGATGGGGATGTGAACTTGGATTCTTCTTGAAGTGCACATATACATCATGAGGCATGGTTGATTGACTCAGGTGCATCCTTTCACTTCATTCCCCATAAGGAATGGTTCTAGGAGTATGATAAATATGATGGTGGTGATGTCTTCTTAGGGGATTATAGGAACACCAAAGCCATCAGACGTAGAAAAGTCAAGTTGAATTTGCAAGGTGGAAGGATTATAACACTTCCCAGTGTTCTGCATATTCCTGCATTAGCCAAAAATTTGATTTTTGTAAGCAATATGGATGATGTAGGTGTAAAAATAGTGTTTGAGAAAGATACCCACAAGATGGTTTGCGGAGCACTGGTATTGATCCAAGTAGTTTGGATTGGAACTTTGTACAAGCTTATGGGAAATACTATTATTTATGGGTACAACAATTTTGTGGTTCCTGAAAGTGGAGCAGAAAACCAAGTGGTCTCTGGAGAAAAGACTATGTTATGGAATCAAAGGCTTGGACATATTGGAGAGAAGGGACTTCGATTACTGCATGGTAATGGTATGGTAGAAGGTATGTCTAATTTCTCTCTGGATTTCAATTTCTTTGAACATTGTGTATATGGGAAACATAATCCGGTGAGTTTACCCACTGGTGCTAAGAGGGTGAAAGGGATATTAGAAGTTGTGAAAAATGATGTGTTTGGATCTATGTCGATTCCATCACTGAGTAAGTCTGTGTACTATGTCTCCTTTGTAAATGACTTCTCAAGGAATACATGGATATATATCCTCAGGAAGAAATCTAAAGTATTTGATAGGTTTAAATATTTTAAGTCTCTGGTGGAAAATCAGACATATGAGAAGATCGAGGTCTTGAGGATAGAGAATGGTGGAGAGTTCTGCAAGAAGGAATTTGAAGAGTTTTTTAAAAAGTGTGGTATAGCATGAAAAAAGACTACTCCATACATACCTCAACAAAATGGAGTTGTAGAAAGAATGAAGAGGATGTTGATGGAAAAGCCAAGAAGCATGCTCAGTTGTGTTGGGTTAGGATAGGAATTATGGGTAAAGGCAATGGAGACTGTATGTTGCCTCATTAACATATCACCTTCATCAATGTTGGAGGATAAGGCTCCACATGAGGTATGGACTGGTAAGAAACCCTCTCTTTAACATCTGAGGGTATTTTTTCATGATGCATATGTACATGTTCCAAAGGAGAAAAGAACCAAGTTGGATAGTAAATCTGAAAGGTGAATCTTTATTGGGTATAAGGATGGTTTAAAAGGTTATAAGCTTTGGAACCCAGAAACAAATAAGTTTATGTGCAATTGAGATGTGGTGTTTAGAGAGGTGAAAGATGCTATTAAACATGAAGTCCTGGAAAAGGAACCTGAGAATATAGAGTTTGAGATAAAAGAGGAAGAATCAAACACTACAACAAAATAGGAATCAGAAGAGGAAGAACCACAAACTCTAGCTTTGAGAATATTAGTTCAAGAGAGAAGGTAGCCAGAAAGGTATAGTCCATTTTCTTTCTATTCAAATTTTGAATTATCTATTACTGATGATGTTCACAAAATTTTCAAGGAGGAAGTATATTGAAAGATTGTAAAACTCTAGAATGAGGCCATGGTTGATGAAATGACATCTTTGGAAAAAAATGAGGCTTGGGATGTGGTGGAGTTGTCAGATGGAAGGAAACCCGTTTGAAGCAAATGGGTGTTTAAGAAGAAGATGAATGTAGAAAGAAAGGTGGATAAATACAAATCTCGGTTGGTAGAAAAAGGTTATTCCCAGGTGCCAGTAATTAATCTTGGTGATATTTTTTTAATTAGATTACTTTCATCTCTTGATGCTGCTTTCGATTTTAAGGTAGAGCAGATGGATGTGAAGACAACATTTCCTCATGGGGATCTAGAAGAAGAGATCTACATGAAGTAACTTGAAGGCTTTGTAGTGAAGGGTAAGAAAGAACTAGTATGCAGGTTAAAAAAGTGTTTGTATGGGTTAAAATAGTCACAAAGAATGTGGTATCAGAAATTTGTTACATATATACACGGACTTGGCTTCACAAAAAAAAAGTGGATAAGTATGTATATTTTAAATTAATTGGTGACCGTGTTATTTATTTGGTCTTGTATTTGGATGATATGTTTCTAATTGGAAATGACAAAGAAATTATCCAGGATTTGAAGAGCCAAATGCCCTTGAAATTTGAAATGAAGGATATTGGTGCTGCAAACTATATTTTGGTCATGGAATTTAAACGAGATAGAGCAAAGAGGAAGCTTTGGTTAAATGAAAGGGAGTATGTTGAGACAATACTATAGAGGTTTAATATGCAGGATAGTAAACCGGTGAAGGTTCCTATTCCTGTAGTCGTATAGTTATCAGTTGAAAAGTGTCCCATATTCCATATGCAAGTGCAGTCAATAGCCTGATGTATGAAATGGTATGTACTAGACTAGACATTTCACATGCAGTGGGAGCATTGAGCAGGTTTATGTCAAAACCAGGGAAAGAGCATTGTGTAACAGTGAAGCAAGTTTTAGGTATTTGCGTGGCATTAGTGATTATGGTCTGTGCTACCAAGGAAGACTAGGATTGGATAGAGTTTTGGACATTGATGGATTTGTTGATTCAAACTGGGATGGAGATTTGGATCAGAGAAGATGTACAAGTGGGTATATGATTATCCTATTTATCGGAGCATTTAGTTGGATGAGAAAGAGATCATATATAGTGGAACTTTCAACTATGGAGGCAAAATACATGGCAGCGACTCATACATGAAACGAAGTAGTTTGGTTGCAGAGATTGTGTTTAAGTACGGGTTTAGTATAGTGAGATATAAGGATAGACTGTGACAACCAAAGTGCAATTTTCTTGGAAAATAATTCTTCTTATCATTCAAAGGAAAAACACATTGATGTTTAGTATCACTTTGTGAAGCCTATGATTGAGGACAAAAATATGTTGTTGGTAAAGGTGGACACCTTGAAGAATTTTGTGGATGCATTAACGATGTCTGTGAGAACAGGGATGTTTTCATGTTGTAGAGAAAGAATGGGTAGTGTAGGGTTGGACCAATTACTAAACTCTCTTATGACCCTCTGTCGAAAAGAAAATAACAAGTGGGAGAATGTTGGGTGTGTGTTAGATTATTTCCACAACTTCTCACACGTGGGGGTATCACACGGGGGCGGAATCCCCCCTTGTTCATTGCATCGAGCACAACAGGGGGGTCATAGGGGGGTTTAGAGGGGGATGGTAGCCGCCCTGCATGAGGTCTAAGCTAGCATCATGGGATTATTTTTTTCCTATATATATGCGGACCCAGGGATGGGGGAAAACCCAAATATGGTGGGTGGACCTACCCATGGTTTTGTGCATGGGTTTTGCACATGGTTTTAGGCATGATAGTTTTCTTCCCAAGGTATTTTGTAGATCCAATAAAGGGAACTAGGTTATGTTCTAATTCAGTGTTAATGGATCAAGGTTTATGAATGCTTCAACATGTATATATATGTATTGTAGCATTGAAAGGAACATAATGAAAAATAAATATGACAGTCCTAGTGTTAGCATCCAGGGGAAAATCTCTGTGTATATCTATTTTATGTTCTCGTCGTTATTTATTATTTCTTTTTAATAATTTGTTTGCAGGTAATTTTTGTAGGGGGTTAAAACCTACACTCTCCGTAATCATATGTTGGAACTTCTGAAGAAATTCAATAAAAATAGAAGGGAGTTTAGGGTTATAATATTTTCTCCCCCTAAACTAGCAAAGTCTAACAAACCAATGATTGATATGTCTACATTTCTATCTAACTCATAAACCACATACATATGTGGCTACACTGTTGAATGAAGAATTCTTTCCCCTTGTGTAGAGAAGAGCACTGTAGGGTTGATATACTGAAAACTGCATAATTACCATGCTCCGCCTGAGCATATGTTGAAACTTTTGAATATATACAATAAAAGAGCAATACTTTAGGGTTATAATAGTTTCCTCCCCTAAACCAATAGATTGTAGAAAATCAATCATTAATATGTATATATGTCTATCTAACTCAGAAACTTTATACATATATGACTTTCCTTCATGTCATCCGTGTACAAAGAGTAAACTATAGTAACTTCCTATCTTAGCTCCCCTTGAACATGAAATACCTATTAGAATAATTAGCAAAGTAATGAAGCAAGAATCATTCCTCATATCTATCTGAGATATTCAAAAGAGTCACATGGAAGTGGCTTTGTATATATACTCATGACTTGTTCCCCTTAAAGAACATATTTCAGTTTAACCTTTTGTTCAAGCACCTGTTCTCTCAGAAAATGGTATTTGATTGGAATGTGCTAGGTTTTTAAGTGAATGCCAGGGATTTTATATATACTTATGGCACTAGTATTTCCACAAAGAATAGGTACAAGTTGAGGACAACTGACTTGAATGTCTTGCCATGTTTGGATCATCCATAGAAATTGAGTACAACGAGATGAAACAACAACATATTCTGCCTCAACAATAGATAAATAAATGGAGCTTTTTGTTTCCAGGAAAACTAGTGTCTATTCAGATCTACTAGTCCCACTAAGACGGGTAGCTATCTTAGAAACAAACAATTCAAAGTAACTTGTGTTTTCCTTTATGGAGGATAGATAAGAGAGAAGCAGAAAGCACCAACCTTAATCTTTCGCTTGGCTCCTTGCTTGTTTCCTCTCTCCTTTGATAGAGCTCACCACTCCTTTCTCACTTGTCCCGCTTCAAAGAACACCTGTAGAGTAAAAGAAACAAGAAACCATCAAAGCATAGAGATCTATGATACCATAAACAATGTAGAATCAGAAGTACATTAACCATACAATTGCATACACAAATACAAGATTTAGAAATACACAAGTATATGGAGGAAAACTCAAATAAATTTATTAATAGTAGAAGTAGAAGAGAGGATTAAAACCCAACTGTCTGATCCAGCATCATCCTCCCAACATGAAATCCCTCTTCACCTCATGAAAAGCAATATCACCCAACAATACAATGTCTCAAAGAGAAACCAATAGCACTTCCTTACAAATTACAAAATTCCAGCCTCTGGATCTCTGGGATGAGGGATCCATATATAGATATTTGTAGGGGGGTGAGTAAGCTTCTATGTTTTTTATTAGTGTCATTTCACTGATAGTTCTTGGTTCCACTTGGAGATTTCATGATCTCTTAATCATCCCTAGGCAAATTCAGATAGGCAAGTGTCATATGAGAAGTTTATAGAAGATTCTCTGGGTTTCCACCTAGCAAACTGTCTCTACCATTTGTCTGCTCTCACCCATCATACTCTACAGAAGGCATTTTTAGTATGCATCATACCCCCTGTGTGTAATAGGTGAGACGCATCGCACTTTTACCAAGGAGCAGTCTGTATGGGTCAGTTTTGACGAGTTTTGAGTAGCTTTTCAGGTGGAACTTCTGGGAAATGATGTAATCAGCTGACCTTGATCCTTTAGGGTATGAAAAAACACTTTTAGGGGTTTAAGAGCCCTTGGTTTATTGACATATGTGATTGGGGTTTGCCCAAATATGTCTATAACACTTTGTTACTTGTTGAACCATGACACCAAGTGGGGTCCCAAATAAAATGCTCATCCACTTGTACTTTGGTGATCATCATTTTACCTGCCTAATCTATGTTTGTGTAAGCATGAAGTGAAATGTCTACATTTTTGCGACATCATAGATGAAATTCTCGAGTTCCTT
Source organism: Pinus taeda (assembly GCA_000404065.3). Classification (NCBI taxonomy): domain Eukaryota; kingdom Viridiplantae; phylum Streptophyta; class Pinopsida; order Pinales; family Pinaceae; genus Pinus; species Pinus taeda. The sequence goes on along the minus strand of APFE030023630.1, from coordinate 64,512 downwards.
GTAGATATTTGAATATTCTCTTAACTCCTTGGACATGAGTTTCCTTAGGATTGGCTTGAAATCATCCAACAATTCCAACTGCTTGCATAATGTTTGGCCTTGTACTTGTAAGATAGAGCAAACTTTCAATCATAGATATATATTCTGGTTGCTTGATTAAAGGAAAATCATCATTTTGGGTAATATTGCATCCTATTTCCATTGGTGTGCATACCAACTTGCAGCCTTCTATTTCATATTTCTTCAAAATTTGTTTGAGGTACTTGGTTTGATAAACAAAGATACCATTCTCAATTTGTTGAACTTGAAGACCAAGAAATTATCTTAGTTCACCAAGTAAATACATTTCAAATTCTTACTTCATAACTGAAGCAAATCCAAGACTCTTAGATTCTATATTGCTTCCAAATATGATGTCATCAACATAAACAACAACTATCAAAATTTTGTCTTTACGCATTTTAAAATATAGGTCGCTATTTGCAAACCTAATTTTTAAGCCTTGTTGTTGAAGATACATGTCAAGATGATAATACCATGCATGAGGAGTTTGTTTTAACCCATACAATTCCTTCTTAAGTTTGTAAAAAATATTTTTATCATTGCCAAGAATGAATCCTTCGAGTTGTTCAATATGGACTTCTTCTTCTAGATCCCCATTTAAAAATAGAGATTTATCATCCATTTGATAATTCTAAAGTTATGAAAGCTAGAAAAAGCAAGAAACATTCTTATGGATTCAAGTGTAGCTACAGGTGCAAATGTTTCATCAAATTCTATCCCTTCCTGTTGGGCATAGCCTTTACATACAAGCCTTTCTTTGTTTCAAATCACTTCTCCATTTTCATTTAGTTTGTTTTTGAACACCCATTTTGTCTCGATTACATTTTTTTCATGAGGCATTGGCACTAATTCCCATTTATGATTCTTTTTTATTTGATCAAGTTATTCATGCATAGCCTTGGCCCAACATTCATATTTTCTTGCTTGATTCATATTTTGAGGTTCAATTTTGGATAGTAATGCCAAGTGACTGGAAGTCCCAATAAAATTTCTTCTAGTTTGTATTCCTACTTCCTTTTTACCTTGAATTTGAGATTTAGGATGATTTTTCTAAACATACCTTGAAGGAGTCTTTTCTCGTGTATTTGCATTTTCATTTCATTCTTCTTATGCTTCTATGTTTCCTTCTCCTATAACTTATTGGCTGGTAGTAGGGATAGGTTCGTCATTTGTTGGTACTTCTCTTTTGGTACCTGTGGATGCTTCCTCAATCACAACATCTATGCATTCAAAAATGTTTTGAAGCCTTTTATTATAAAATTGATATCCCTTGTTGTTAGAAGAGTATCCAGGAAGGATTCATTCATTAGATCTAGATTCAAATTTTCCAAGATTATCATCATTATTATTTATGTAACATTTGGTTCCAAAGATTCTAAAATGTTTGACAGTTTGAGGCTTACCAAACCATAGTTCATGTGGAGTTTTGTCACTATTTACTTGCACATGAGATGTGTTAAATATATTCATGACTATATGTGCTTATTCTCCCAAGAAGGTATGAGTTGTTCCTGACTCATCAAGCATGGCACGTTCCATTTGTTTGATTGATTTATTCATTATTTCTGCTACTCCATTGTGTTGAGGAGTCTTAGCTATGGAAAGTTGTCTTTTGATGCCATGTTGCTCAAAAAATTGAAAAACTCATCTGAGATAAACTCTCCTCCTCTATCGGATATAAGACATTTTATTTTCAAATTTAACTCATTTTCTACCATATCCTTGAATACTTTAAATTTATCAAATGCTTCATCTTTATATTTCAGTAAGCTAATCCAACACATTCTTGTAAAATAATCAATGAATAATATGTAGTATTGTTAACACGAGGAGACTTCTTCTCATAATACCACACAAATCCATATGAATAAGTTAAAATGGCTTACCTAAATTACCTTCTTTAGATTTAAGTTGTACTCTAGTTTGCTTACCAAATTGACATGATTTGCAGATGCTCTTTTGAATGGAGAGATGTTGGGAAATTCATGAACTACTCCATTATACTTGATTTGTATAATTGAGAAAAGATAAGGTGCCCCAACCTTTTGTACCAAATCTAGTTTTCATTAGATTTACTTAAATAACAATGTTCTTCCCTACCTTCTAAGACATAGACATTGGCTGGAATTATTGTTCCCTTTATTATGAGCTTTCTTGTATCTAGATTTCTTATCATGCAGTTCTTTGATATGAAAATAACTCCATGCCCTTGGTCACACATTTGACTAAAACTTAATAAGTTATGTCTTAATCCATTAACAAGTAATACATTCCCAACCTTTACCTTTTTCTTAAACATCATAGATCCTTCCTCTTTGATAGAAACATGGGAATTATTACCAAACGTCACATTTTTTCATTCTTAATTTCATTAAAAGAAACAAACTTATCTCTGTCACTTGCGATATGTTTTGAACATCAACTATCAATGTACCATCTATTCTTTTGATCTTCAGTAAACAATGCTAGCCCACAATTTTTAGACAAAATATTCTTCTTTTTCCATACTTTGGGTAGTATTGTCTTTTGTTCATTTTGATACGATGATTTCAACCTGTTTATGCATTGAATTTATTCATGACCAAATTTATAGTAGATAGAACATTAAATTTCATTCTGAAGAGGTGAGAAAATATTATAAAATGATTTCTTTGTCCTAACTACATTCTATCGTTTTCTTTCTTCCCTACTCATAATTGTTTCATAAGAAACATGGTGAATATATTTATGACCAAAATTGTGACTAGTGAAGCATTGACCATTGAAGTAAGAATACCTGGGAGTATAATACTTCCTTGAGTAGCTTGCCTTTTGTTCTTGGTAAGGTTGTTTTGATCCTTGAGTTTTATAATTCTGATGACTACTTCCATACCTTGTTGAGTATCTTTCCTTTTTTTCATGGTAAGATTGTTTTGCACAAGTAGGATTTGATCCTTCATTATTTTCATGACTTCTTCCTTTTACTATATTGACATAGATTCATCTACATGTTTCAGAAGATTTCATATTCTTTGATGATTCACCATTTGGGTTGTATCCAACACCTATCTTGATCAAAGGAGAGCACTCCACTTTAATGATTTCTTCTAAAGATTCAGATCCTTTAGAAATCTAAGATTTAGAGCCTTTATTTTTTCGATTTCCTTTCTTAGACCCACAATTTCGAGTTCTAAATTTTCATAGTGCATTTCCTTTTCTAGAATTTGTATTTTAAAAGCTTCTTTAGCTGATTTAGCGTCTTCCAGACATATTTTTAGCTGAGTTATTTCTTCAACAAGGGTGTTTTCCTTATACATATCAAATTCCTTTTCTTAATTCTTGTTTACAACTCTAAGTCTATCAATTTGTTCCAATGATTTCATTAAGTCATCTTCTTCACAACTAGCTATTTCTTCATCCTTATTATTGAAATAATATCCATTTTTAAAGACATCATCACTAAGTACATCCATACCTTTATTGTCCATTTTTTTTTACTTGCCATATTTTTTTGTTGCAGATTATTCTTGACCAATAAATGCATCAGTATTATTGCTCTCCTGAATTGATCCATGATCCACTTCAAGCGATTAAGATTTAACTAGAGTGACATGCTCTGATATTGATTGTTTGGATAAATACTAGGGGGTGAATCAATATTTTAAACTCACTTTAAAATTTTATTTTCATATTTTGATTTCCATACGCTATTTTCATTCATGCAACCAGTGTATGTATATAGCTTTAGTAAAGGAAAACAATGTATATCTAGCTAGCTAACTTTTCATATATCAGTTCATATTCAACCATTGCATCATTACTTCATTATTCATTAATTAGATAGTAATCATGAGGAGTAATAAGTAGATAGATCATCAATACCTAAGAAATGTATCAACACACATGAACACTAGGATTTTAGGTGGAAACCCCATACGAGATGAAACCACCAATGCCACCATCTCTATCTTCTTTTTATTATAAATAAAAGCTTCTTACAACCTTGTACTAACATAGAATCATACCAATATGCAGGCATCCACCTGCATAAGGCTACAACCTTCTCTCGCTCTCTAGCACCCACTGGAAGGGAGCTCCAACCCGATAATTTTTTTTACTAGTTTCTACGGAAGGGAGCACCTACCCCCAGCACAAATTCACCATCTACTACTAGAATGAAGCTTCAAATCCCTTATTGAAGGCTCTAACCCTCAACACCTATTTTAGACCATGTTTCATAATATTTCATACTGGATCCACCTGACTCAATACATCAAACCTATAGGCCACCTTCCATCATATTTTCAAACTCGGCCCACTTCCATCATTAAGCCTAAACCAATTAATAATACCAAATTAAATCATCCAATCATTGTAATGAACAATAGTATTGTAGCAAGGATGCTGCAACTCCTGGGGCTACCAACTTTACTTCATTAACACGAGGTCCGTACAAACTTGGAGGTGACAGTGTTGTATACATAAATATATGTAATGGGTCCACTCTTTGTCATTGCTAAGATGGGGCGATAGACCACTAGGGTTTCTCAAACTAGCCTTCTATTGATTTATAAGAAGTTTGATTACCAATTGAGAAAGGATAATTTTACCCTAATTGAGAGAATTGAAATGCTACCTATTGCATTAATGAAAGACTGAAATAGATGCCTAAAACACATAACTGATCTAGTTATTTGCTAATGTACATTGATTTCAAAAGAATTCTAATTTAACACATGTGAAATATTAACTAACCTAAGCATGGAATCTACTATAAACAAGCACTTCACTGTTGTGTGCATGAATAAACATAACAACCTTTTTCTTTTTATCGTTTTGTAAAAATATGAATGTTAATCCTTCTTGGTTGCATGGAAGGTGAGATAGGTGTGGAAGGAGATGAGTGCAATGGGTCAGATGGATTTGGGAGGAATTTAGGGGTCTTCTTCTAGCTTTCGTGATGCCTTTTTCACAAATCGGGCTCAAAACAGACCAGTACAGGTTTTCCTATAGGATGTCTACCGGATGTCCTAGTTCACCTACAAGATCCCTTGCTTTCCTATAGGAATAGGTAGAAAACATAAGGAGTGATTTAAAAAGTGGCATGGAGCTTAGGGAAGGCGAGGAAGGGAAGAAATAAGGAAAGGGAGTGGTTGGAACTCACTCAAAACTCAAACCAAAGCTTTATGATGGTTGGATTTGCTCAATAAACATGGCAAGTTGTCTTTCTAAAAATATACTTCGAATTGAGAACATGGTGGCCCTTGGTGATCATGGGTGGATATGGTTTGGATTAGGATGATGACATAAGGTCTTCTTGCAATGTTGAAACTTCTACAACATATACATCATTCATAGAATTTATCCATAAATCATCTCCAAACAAGAAGGGTTTACAAAAATATAAGAAAACAAAATTTGCATCATTTATTTGCCAAGTTCATGCATGGAAATGATTGAAACCTATTATGAAAGAAACATGAAATCTAATACCAAACTTCAGATATTAGAAATGACAACTACAACCTATCTTCTAAAATTGAAAGATGATGATCTAATTAGCATAAGAATCCTAAATTTCATAAGAAACTAGAATTATGTCTTTTTGGGCTGAATGGGAGTTGTTCCTAAATCCATGGTCCCTGAAGGGAGGAATGAGGTAGGATCCACCTGTTTTCAAACTGTTTTTAATATTTTCCTATATCTATAATATTGTTGTTAAAGCTATGCACAAATGGAAGCAAACTAGTCAAATCTACCAATACTTGCAACTTAACAACACCAAAATCAATTTAGCAACTAATCTATGAGATAACCTAAGCATACAAGTACAGTAAGAGGAACCTTTGCTACTAGGGTTGGGCCCTAACCCAAGAGCTTCAACCCTCATATTCAAATCAGTGTTGGGTTAAGGGAATGCTACTCATTTTCATTAACAAATCAAAAACTACATAACAATATTTGGTCACAATCCTTCAACTCGAAAACCGCTTAGCTATTTTGCATAAAAAATATGAATCCTAAAGAGGCTCTAGGCCTCTTTATTTATACAACTAAATTTGCTAACAACTTCCTTAAATATAGGGAGGCTTGGCTCCCAATATTTAGATTAACTTGTTCTTAACTATCACTGGCTTGGCTGCCAACGATCCTCATGACTCGGCTACCTACAACTCTGAGCTGGTGTGATTTGATTGAGGGATCTTCGAGTGAGTGAGGATTTAATGAGGGATATCCATCTCCTATAATCTCTCCTTCTTTTCTCATTCGAGTTCCTGTACCCTAATTAGCCATAATTTGCTCCCAAAAACCTGCAAGCAATGCACATTAGACCATTAGACATGAAATCTTACTTTTACCATCTCATTAAGCAAAATATAATTAAAACATGTAAACAACTATGAGAAGAGTTTATTTTCGTAAGCTTGGAGGTGTTAAACTCTATATATTTTACCTAATGATGAACCTCATCACACTTTAACATCATCAAACCAATCACCTTGTAGCTATTCCATATTAGATATAAACTGTCAGATATAACAACAAAAACATGCACTATTCATCCTCGTAGAAACACAATGATGTCACTACAAACCCTGGTTAAACACACAAAATAATGTATATGCTACTATTTGCAATCATACCTACATATGTACATGCTTCCCCTGAAAGAGGTCTACATAGATATCTCAAATCATTGACTACTAAGTTTTCTATTAAATTGAATCATCGGGTCAGGTCTCAATGTTGAATCACAATATATACATAAATACTAACTTACTAAAAACCCAATCATAATGGATCACCATCATTGATCAATATACCAAGTCTTATTCAACCCAATCAACATCGTAAAACATAAATTATCATGATAGAGGCATCATAAACATACAATAACAAACAAAACATAATCAATCAAATATCATCAACAAGTCATACTGTAAAACCCTATCATATGTATGCAACTTTCACAAATCATATCATCTTATGTATGCACTTTCCATTCACAACACCCACATACAAATCTACACAAACTGAAAGAAATCTGCAAAATATATACGTGACTACCCAAAAGAAAGTCCATGTATGTACATGACTAAATTGAGTAAAACTAGTGTACAAATATGAAATTAATGAATTATTCTTTCGTTGCAGAACAAAACATCAGTCAAACCAAAATTCTCAACTTACACACGATTACTGTCACACACCATTCTACCATCATCATAAACATATCAAATCATAAATATATTAAGCAATATTATTCATTTCATATCTATCATATCTAGCCATCTCCATGTTCCCTGGTGCACACCTCTTTCATATCAAATTATTCATAAACTCATTACTTACTCCCATAAGACTTTGATATTCATATCCTTATATAACTTTTGCCTTAGGTAATACCTTAGGAAAATACCTTAGTAATGCAGTTAGCATTCTTTGAAGGGATCAAATAATTTTTTTTCACACTCATTACTATGGGCCAATACCATGGTGCAAATTTTGTATGCGAATTTTCTTCACAATAGCGTAGCAAGCGTAGTTCTTCCGAAGGCGTGGAGGCAAGGACATGGCTTAGCAAGCAGGGTTATTGAAGTTCATAAAAGCCGAGGGCCCATGTATGTACGTGACCTCACTTCTCATGACCCGCATATACTTTCTCAAACTTTACCTGTACTTCTTATACTTCTTTTATATTCATACATATTATTATATATATATATATATAACACACACACAAACACACAACACACACACACAACATACACACATACACATACACATAACATACACACAACAAATATATATATATATATATATATATATATATATAGAGAGAAGAGAGAGAGAGATAACATTCAATAATCTATTCCTATGAGTGGACCAAGATGTCAAAATAAAATAAATAGCAAGTTTTAATTGGAAAATTAGTAAGCTCACAAATGATTTAATTTGATCCATCATACTATCCATTCATAAAATGAGGAAAATAGATTTGAAGAAATATTCGTAGATAGAAAAGAAATACTGATGGCCCAAAGTATTTAGATATCTATAAATAATTTCATTCATATAGAATCATGATATGCATAGGATACCATTCACAATATCTCACGTTTTAAATTAATAAATTTCTTTGAAACAATGAATGAAATAAAGCCATACAATAGCTCTTTGTGAGAGTAAAAAATACTACAAATTGAAGTTTAAGTTTGAATAAAGTGTGTGCCTATAACACTACACAATGTTCCTAATACATAAAAAATAAAAGGAATTAATTAATAATAAATGGACTAGGATGGGGCTCCCATGAACCAAATAAAGTAGTATGGTAACTTTGAAGTAAAAGAGAAATGTAGTCAAGGATCATATTTACAAATGAAAAATACACTTCATAAATATAGATTATGAAAGACTTGGATGAAAGAAGGGGAATTGTTTCAAGTAAGTAAATAATACACTCACAAAAATGTAAGGGAATGGATGATGGAATGGTATCTCATTGTAGTATCTAAGTGATGAAGTAAATATCATGGGTTTGAATTCTTCTTGATGTAACCAACTTTGGTAGTGATTGAGGATTAACAATTACTATTAAGGATATTCTAAGCCAATGTTGTATAAACCCCTTCATTGGTGGAACTATAATATACTACTTTACCCTAAATGAAAAAATATATTTCTATATGTATTTTAACTAGAAGTGTAATTGTTCAATGTTCTCCAGTTGGTCATCATTTTCATTTGGAAGGGGAACTGACCATCATTTAATATCCTCCTTAGGAAATTCATTGAGCTTATCAATTTCGTTGGCCCATGAAGGTTTTTTTATGCTCAATTATTCTTATAATTGATATTTAGGATTAATATGGAGACTCTCATAATTTATTTCCATAGACGTCCTAAAAAAATTGATTTATTTGAAGAAAGAATCACTTCTTTTATCATTAATATTCATGCAACTAGCAATAGAATATTTCAACGATTGTATTCTTGTAGACCATCCTACTTCTACTTTATTTTTTGAATTTAGGGTAGTCCTTTATATCTTCTTTGGAATTCACTTATACTTGAGACTCTTGAAATGAATGCCTTTAAATCATTATTGTAAAAATGTTTATCATGTTCTAAATATCTTTGCAAATATTCAATAAAATAATAAATCCTTTGTGAAATATTTCTTAAATATAAAATAATGTCCCAATATTCCAAAGTAATATTCAATCACTTATTGATGTTTTCTACAACATATATTCTTACTCTACTAACTTGGTGACCTTGTTTACCCTATTGGATGTGCTACCTATACTTTGGAACATTTGATGTGGAGCACTTATGACTAATGGTGCCACAAATAGATATCTATGTACTAAATCCTTTTCCAATTTACTTATATTTTCATTTTATTCTTATATTTTCTAATTCCAACTATGAGACAAAGTGGGAAAGATAATCTCTAATAGTCATATGTAGTTTGACGTCTCACTCCTGAAACATCCACCTCTAATTTCCATTTGTGGGCTATCTTATTATTCTTGACATGCACTTTTTCAATATGTAGTTTCCATTTTATCTTTTCATATTGGGAATTTCACATCATCAAAAAATTCTCTTCAAAAATATTCAACTCCTCCTAAGCCAACTCCCCTACTATTTTCTATAGCTCCACCATTCTTACATCCACCCACTCTAGGATTATAGCACTATCAACTTCTATATAAGTAACATATTTTGGACCTTTAGAATGTTGTGAATCATTTATTCTTAAACTTCTCTTACTCTATGATTGTGAAATATTATGAGCCTTATCAAGATATATGCAAGGAAGTTCTCACCATTATCCTTTCTAGTCTAACATAAAGCATTACTCTCTCATCTAATTATATTTGTTTCAGGTTTCCTAGATGAAAAAGAGAAACTCTAAGGAGGAGAGGAAGATTGTACATTGTTTTCACTTTTCCCTCTACTTTGTTTTAGTTAATTGATGTTAAGGATTCATACTAATTTTGATATCTGCATCCTCATTTTAGACATTCCTTCTTATTCCCTCTACAATTCTTGTGTATATATTACCATATCTCATAGATTCCAAATGTTTAGAAATTATTTCCTTAGGGTCAAAACCTTTGAGAGGTTCACTCCCTTTTAAAATCATGGACTTCAGATTTTCAAATACTTTAGGTAGGTAAAAATAATTCCTCATAATGGAATAATATATATTAAAATGTTATTAAAAAAACTACGTATTCCTCTTCTTGTCAAAAAGTATATACCATGAACACTATTTCCTACAAAATTCAACAACATAGTATCTATCACAAATAAATATTGTAAGTAGTAAAGGGCTTCCTTCATACCCAAATAATTGGACATGTGATATTTTTGATATACACAAAATCCTTTTCATTTGAAGAAATATCTTTCTTCTTGATTTTTTCTTTAAGTTTTGGTTTGAGTCATCATACATCTAAATTCATTAACAAAATGGTCCTGGATGAGACAAAAATATAAGGGAACCTTATGTTTTTAGAGAATGGTCTACTAGAATTGAACTAGTTCAACTTCAATATTTAAATTACTTATTAGCAAAAGAACTTCAAATACATTATAGTAAATCACCACCACGACTAGATAGGTAGTCAAAATAAATCCCGCGGTATTTTGATAATTGGCACATTGAAAATAAATCTCATTTCAAATAACCTTTGTATAGCAAAAAATGTTCTCCTTGAAAAAATATATAGAAGATAAAGAAGTGATATGGGAATGTGGGATTGAGTCTCATCCCGTCAACCATGTAAACAACCAAGAAATTTCCCAATAAGGCTCTCCTAGCATTGAAGTGTCAATTCTAGAGAGATCAGTAGATATTTCAATTAATTAAACTATAAAATAATTTAGCAAATCAAAACAACCACCTTTGGAGTAAAAAAATAAATATCTCTTTAAATTGCAAGGCTTTTATTAGGGTTACATAATTTGGGCATGAGTAGGAATCGATTCTTCCCTATAATAGGTACTAGAATCATTCTTCTATTTGCATCAAAATGTGAAGCACACTTCGAAAATAATTTTATGAAATCAAATAACTCAAGAACACACTCAACATTCACTAACCCAATTGTCCAAATTCTATGTTTAAACTTTTGTTTGGGAGTTAAATTTGAAACCCACTAATACGTCATTAACCAAAAATTTTGTATCTTGGTGGGTAAGGGAATTCATAGTATCTTGACAAAATACCTCTTTCTTTCTTTCTTTTAGTAACCATTCTTCCTACACTCATTCATTTTGAGATACATGACACCCTTAGTGCTACATTACAAAGTTGTATGTTGTTCAAAAGCCAATTTTACTCAGCATCTTCATCATGTACCATATTCTTCAAGATATGAAAGTCATAATTGGAAGTCAATTTGATAAAAGGTCATATAGAAATATAAAGTGATTAGTTTTCCTTACACTATATGACCACCTTTTTCCCTTTTCATTGAATATCAAGATTTTTTTTAATACATCTTGAATTTCCATCAAGAGGTGTACAAAACTATTTTCCATGGATTATTATATTTTGATATTATAGATAAATCACTCTTGCAAGGCTATACAATATTGTAGTGCATGTTACTTTATGTGTGGAAGTATTTATCATGTGAAGATTTTTTTTGGAGAGGGAGTGAATGAGAGAGTGGATTATGTAGAGAAATGGAGGGCAACAATATATTCTACATAAGGAAAATAATCAACTAAGTAAAAATTAGTGTGGAAGAGTGGTGTGTGAAGTGCGAAGTCTGGTACATCACTTATGCAAAGTTTGAAAAATCATTTTGGAAAGAGAGATTTCCACAAAAGTGTTAATTTTTTTTGCTAAGTATGAACTACTCATAACTTAGTCTTGAAGGTAATGAAATATGAACTTCTCAATGGATTATAACGAAGATAAATAAAGAGAAGAGAACTAGAATTATGGGAGAGACATGAAAATGGATCAAAAACCTTTAGAATTTTCATCAATAATATAATTAATTAATTGGGTAAGATAATTATCCTTCACACAAGACTTATTCAAATCCCTACAAGCAACAGAACCCATGACAATATCCTATCACTTAGTGTATGGAATGATATAGGATACCCATTTATTTAATTGAACTAGATACATAAAGTCATCATGAATAACCTTTTCAATTTACATATTGATGGTAGCTCCTTTCTTGGGATTAAATACCTAAAGATTTTGCTAAAGATGCTTTGATTTGTCATACAATTTGTTACCATGCATGATAATATAGGGATTAATGCTAGGCATCTCCTCATATGTACAACCAAAAAATTCATGAAATTATTTGAATAGGATAGGGTAGAGTGTGAAGTATTAATGAGAACATTCTTGATTCATAAAATACCATAGATATTCCATTGGATGATTTGTTGCAACAAATCTAATAAACATTTACT
>APFE030023630.1:0-51998 GCA_000404065.3 Pinus taeda | reverse complement strand
CCTGGTTAAACACACAAAATAATGTATATGCTACTATTTGCAATCATACCTACATATGTACATGCTTCCCCTGAAAGAGGTCTACATAGATATCTCAAATCATTGACTACTAAGTTTTCTATTAAATTGAATCATCGGGTCAGGTCTCAATGTTGAATCACAATATATACATAAATACTAACTTACTAAAAACCCAATCATAATGGATCACCATCATTGATCAATATACCAAGTCTTATTCAACCCAATCAACATCGTAAAACATAAATTATCATGATAGAGGCATCATAAACATACAATAACAAACAAAACATAATCAATCAAATATCATCAACAAGTCATACTGTAAAACCCTATCATATGTATGCAACTTTCACAAATCATATCATCTTATGTATGCACTTTCCATTCACAACACCCACATACAAATCTACACAAACTGAAAGAAATCTGCAAAATATATACGTGACTACCCAAAAGAAAGTCCATGTATGTACATGACTAAATTGAGTAAAACTAGTGTACAAATATGAAATTAATGAATTATTCTTTCGTTGCAGAACAAAACATCAGTCAAACCAAAATTCTCAACTTACACACGATTACTGTCACACACCATTCTACCATCATCATAAACATATCAAATCATAAATATATTAAGCAATATTATTCATTTCATATCTATCATATCTAGCCATCTCCATGTTCCCTGGTGCACACCTCTTTCATATCAAATTATTCATAAACTCATTACTTACTCCCATAAGACTTTGATATTCATATCCTTATATAACTTTTGCCTTAGGTAATACCTTAGGAAAATACCTTAGTAATGCAGTTAGCATTCTTTGAAGGGATCAAATAATTTTTTTTCACACTCATTACTATGGGCCAATACCATGGTGCAAATTTTGTATGCGAATTTTCTTCACAATAGCGTAGCAAGCGTAGTTCTTCCGAAGGCGTGGAAGGGCAAGGACAGTGGCTTAGCAAGCAGGGTTATTGAAGTTCATAAAGCCGAGGGCCCATGTATGTACGTGACCTCACTTCTCATGACCCGCATATACTTTCTCAAACTTTACCTGTACTTCTTTTTCATACATATTTTTAATATATTTCTTAACACACACACACACACACACACACACACACACACACACACACACAACACACAACACACACACACATATATTTATATATATTATTAGCGAGAAAGAGAGAGAGAGATAACATTCAATAATCTATTCCTATGAGTGGACCAAGATGTCAAAATAAAATAAATAGCAAGTTTTAATTGGAAAATTAGTAAGCTCACAAATGATTTAATTTGATCCATCATACTATCCATTCATAAAATGAGGAAAATAGATTTGAAGAAATATTCGTAGATAGAAAAGAAATACTGATGGCCCAAAGTATTTAGATATCTATAAATAATTTCATTCATATAGAATCATGATATGCATAGGATACCATTCACAATATCTCACGTTTTAAATTAATAAATTTCTTTGAAACAATGAATGAAATAAAGCCATACAATAGCTCTTTGTGAGAGTAAAAAATACTACAAATTGAAGTTTAAGTTTGAATAAAGTGTGTGCCTATAACACTACACAATGTTCCTAATACATAAAAAATAAAAGGAATTAATTAATAATAAATGGACTAGGATGGGGCTCCCATGAACCAAATAAAGTAGTATGGTAACTTTGAAGTAAAAGAGAAATGTAGTCAAGGATCATATTTACAAATGAAAAATACACTTCATAAATATAGATTATGAAAGACTTGGATGAAAGAAGGGGAATTGTTTCAAGTAAGTAAATAATACACTCACAAAAATGTAAGGGAATGGATGATGGAATGGTATCTCATTGTAGTATCTAAGTGATGAAGTAAATATCATGGGTTTGAATTCTTCTTGATGTAACCAACTTTGGTAGTGATTGAGGATTAACAATTACTATTAAGGATATTCTAAGCCAATGTTGTATAAACCCCTTCATTGGTGGAACTATAATATACTACTTTACCCTAAATGAAAAAATATATTTCTATATGTATTTTAACTAGAAGTGTAATTGTTCAATGTTCTCCAGTTGGTCATCATTTTCATTTGGAAGGGGAACTGACCATCATTTAATATCCTCCTTAGGAAATTCATTGAGCTTATCAATTTCGTTGGCCCATGAAGGTTTTTTTATGCTCAATTATTCTTATAATTGATATTTAGGATTAATATGGAGACTCTCATAATTTATTTCCATAGACGTCCTAAAAAAATTGATTTATTTGAAGAAAGAATCACTTCTTTTATCATTAATATTCATGCAACTAGCAATAGAATATTTCAACGATTGTATTCTTGTAGACCATCCTACTTCTACTTTATTTTTTGAATTTAGGGTAGTCCTTTATATCTTCTTTGGAATTCACTTATACTTGAGACTCTTGAAATGAATGCCTTTAAATCATTATTGTAAAAATGTTTATCATGTTCTAAATATCTTTGCAAATATTCAATAAAATAATAAATCCTTTGTGAAATATTTCTTAAATATAAAATAATGTCCCAATATTCCAAAGTAATATTCAATCACTTATTGATGTTTTCTACAACATATATTCTTACTCTACTAACTTGGTGACCTTGTTTACCCTATTGGATGTGCTACCTATACTTTGGAACATTTGATGTGGAGCACTTATGACTAATGGTGCCACAAATAGATATCTATGTACTAAATCCTTTTCCAATTTACTTATATTTTCATTTTATTCTTATATTTTCTAATTCCAACTATGAGACAAAGTGGGAAAGATAATCTCTAATAGTCATATGTAGTTTGACGTCTCACTCCTGAAACATCCACCTCTAATTTCCATTTGTGGGCTATCTTATTATTCTTGACATGCACTTTTTCAATATGTAGTTTCCATTTTATCTTTTCATATTGGGAATTTCACATCATCAAAAAATTCTCTTCAAAAATATTCAACTCCTCCTAAGCCAACTCCCCTACTATTTTCTATAGCTCCACCATTCTTACATCCACCCACTCTAGGATTATAGCACTATCAACTTCTATATAAGTAACATATTTTGGACCTTTAGAATGTTGTGAATCATTTATTCTTAAACTTCTCTTACTCTATGATTGTGAAATATTATGAGCCTTATCAAGATATATGCAAGGAAGTTCTCACCATTATCCTTTCTAGTCTAACATAAAGCATTACTCTCTCATCTAATTATATTTGTTTCAGGTTTCCTAGATGAAAAAGAGAAACTCTAAGGAGGAGAGGAAGATTGTACATTGTTTTCACTTTTCCCTCTACTTTGTTTTAGTTAATTGATGTTAAGGATTCATACTAATTTTGATATCTGCATCCTCATTTTAGACATTCCTTCTTATTCCCTCTACAATTCTTGTGTATATATTACCATATCTCATAGATTCCAAATGTTTAGAAATTATTTCCTTAGGGTCAAAACCTTTGAGAGGTTCACTCCCTTTTAAAATCATGGACTTCAGATTTTCAAATACTTTAGGTAGGTAAAAATAATTCCTCATAATGGAATAATATATATTAAAATGTTATTAAAAAAACTACGTATTCCTCTTCTTGTCAAAAAGTATATACCATGAACACTATTTCCTACAAAATTCAACAACATAGTATCTATCACAAATAAATATTGTAAGTAGTAAAGGGCTTCCTTCATACCCAAATAATTGGACATGTGATATTTTTGATATACACAAAATCCTTTTCATTTGAAGAAATATCTTTCTTCTTGATTTTTTCTTTAAGTTTTGGTTTGAGTCATCATACATCTAAATTCATTAACAAAATGGTCCTGGATGAGACAAAAATATAAGGGAACCTTATGTTTTTAGAGAATGGTCTACTAGAATTGAACTAGTTCAACTTCAATATTTAAATTACTTATTAGCAAAAGAACTTCAAATACATTATAGTAAATCACCACCACGACTAGATAGGTAGTCAAAATAAATCCCGCGGTATTTTGATAATTGGCACATTGAAAATAAATCTCATTTCAAATAACCTTTGTATAGCAAAAAATGTTCTCCTTGAAAAAATATATAGAAGATAAAGAAGTGATATGGGAATGTGGGATTGAGTCTCATCCCGTCAACCATGTAAACAACCAAGAAATTTCCCAATAAGGCTCTCCTAGCATTGAAGTGTCAATTCTAGAGAGATCAGTAGATATTTCAATTAATTAAACTATAAAATAATTTAGCAAATCAAAACAACCACCTTTGGAGTAAAAAAATAAATATCTCTTTAAATTGCAAGGCTTTTATTAGGGTTACATAATTTGGGCATGAGTAGGAATCGATTCTTCCCTATAATAGGTACTAGAATCATTCTTCTATTTGCATCAAAATGTGAAGCACACTTCGAAAATAATTTTATGAAATCAAATAACTCAAGAACACACTCAACATTCACTAACCCAATTGTCCAAATTCTATGTTTAAACTTTTGTTTGGGAGTTAAATTTGAAACCCACTAATACGTCATTAACCAAAAATTTTGTATCTTGGTGGGTAAGGGAATTCATAGTATCTTGACAAAATACCTCTTTCTTTCTTTCTTTTAGTAACCATTCTTCCTACACTCATTCATTTTGAGATACATGACACCCTTAGTGCTACATTACAAAGTTGTATGTTGTTCAAAAGCCAATTTTACTCAGCATCTTCATCATGTACCATATTCTTCAAGATATGAAAGTCATAATTGGAAGTCAATTTGATAAAAGGTCATATAGAAATATAAAGTGATTAGTTTTCCTTACACTATATGACCACCTTTTTCCCTTTTCATTGAATATCAAGATTTTTTTTAATACATCTTGAATTTCCATCAAGAGGTGTACAAAACTATTTTCCATGGATTATTATATTTTGATATTATAGATAAATCACTCTTGCAAGGCTATACAATATTGTAGTGCATGTTACTTTATGTGTGGAAGTATTTATCATGTGAAGATTTTTTTTGGAGAGGGAGTGAATGAGAGAGTGGATTATGTAGAGAAATGGAGGGCAACAATATATTCTACATAAGGAAAATAATCAACTAAGTAAAAATTAGTGTGGAAGAGTGGTGTGTGAAGTGCGAAGTCTGGTACATCACTTATGCAAAGTTTGAAAAATCATTTTGGAAAGAGAGATTTCCACAAAAGTGTTAATTTTTTTTGCTAAGTATGAACTACTCATAACTTAGTCTTGAAGGTAATGAAATATGAACTTCTCATGGATTATAAACGAAGATAAATAAGAAGAAGAGAGACTAGGAATTATGGGAGAGACATGAAAATGGATCAAAAACCTTTAGAATTTTCATCAATAATATAATTAATTAATTGGGTAAGATAATTATCCTTCACACAAGACTTATTCAAATCCCTACAAGCAACAGAACCCATGACAATATCCTATCACTTAGTGTATGGAATGATATAGGATACCCATTTATTTAATTGAACTAGATACATAAAGTCATCATGAATAACCTTTTCAATTTACATATTGATGGTAGCTCCTTTCTTGGGATTAAATACCTAAAGATTTTGCTAAAGATGCTTTGATTTGTCATACAATTTGTTACCATGCATGATAATATAGGGATTAATGCTAGGCATCTCCTCATATGTACAACCAAAAAATTCATGAAATTATTTGAATAGGATAGGGTAGAGTGTGAAGTATTAATGAGAACATTCTTGATTCATAAAATACCATAGATATTCCATTGGATGATTTGTTGCAACAAATCTAATAAACATTTACTAAATATGAAAAAATATAATATGAGGGTTAATTCTTCTTTATATTCAAGAGATATAGAGTTACAGTTCTCCTTGTTATTGTATACAAAACATATAAACATAATAAAGAATAGAAAATAAAAAAATCCCTCAACCATAATAAACAACATAGATGACCTAGGAAATCCTTTTGGGAGAAAACACAACTAAAAGGTGAGGCTTATCTACTCTCTCTTTCTGTGAATGGATATTGGTACAAATACGAAGGGGTGCAACGTTTTTCCCATGGGATGTTATTGAACACAAACCCTATGCATTCTACCCTCTTGCTATCCACTCTCATCTACTCTACTCAACTATGGAACAAAATCCACTAGAATATAATGGGATCACTTTTCCTCCAAGTTGCCCACTTATAACACAACTCAATAGCCGACTAGTGGTTAAGTTTGACTCCTTAAACTATTAGATAGAGTTGTAATATTGACCCTTATATAGTATTATTCATCATGTTGACATGGCTAGCCCCTTTTCAATTATTAATGGGGATTATGTGATATCTTCTTGAATCATGGTGGTCAAGACAAGAAGGTCAAATTCTTGGTTGCATGGCTTTGCATACAAACTTCGTTTAAGGTGATTTTTGTGTCATTGGAAAGGTATATGAGTGTAGAAAAATGAAAAGCATTTTTGAAAAATAAAGAGCTTAGGTACCCCAACAAACTTCAATAAATTCCCCAAAATACCTCCAGAACTTTTAAAACCCCATTTAACCAAATTGGGAACCACTGGTAAAATGGTCTGGTAGTGTGGGAAGTGAATGGTGTATGGAGTGGGGGAGTAAGAATTTTATATCTATATTAATCTTAGAGTGTAAATATAAAATGATATTAAATACAATATATTCTACACCTATTAAGATGTTTTCTATGAATCTTATTTTAATTGAAATATTGATGGGTATGGTCTTCAATTTGTTTTCTAAGTTCCCTTATAAAATCACATCTTGTATCATAATGTGAGATCGGTGGGATTAAATCTTGTTAATAGAAAGCAGGGTTGTGGTGTCAACCTCCAGCATTTCCAAAATAAGAAATACAATTTTGATGATGCATATCCTACTAAGCCTTATCAATTGAATCCATGCTCTCCATGATGGCCTTGTCTAGAGGTAGCTTAATATCTAGGAAGTCATGTCAAGTGGGTGGAAAGAAAACCCATGTGAAAACTATATACTATTAAAACTCCTAATCTTATTGGAGCTATTTATTAATGTCAACAAATGCTAACTAGATCACCTAGTATGAAATTTCAGCCACACTGAGTTGCATAAATGCTTTAAATGACTCAAAGTTTGAAGAATAAGCCCAATTGAAGGATGATGATATCCATGATGCATTAAATCACTTGAGGAGATCATATAGTTAAGAGAAATAGTTTTTGTGGTAAATGTGGTTGGTAGGGTAAATGTACCCATAATCAATGAATCCTTAAACAAACCCATATCAATGTTTTACCTATAAAGGAAGTACTACTGAATGGAATGTTTATGCCATTGTTAGTTATATAGTTGAGAATTTAGTAATCTAATTAGTGAATTAGCACTACATTCCCTTGATGAGGAAAGTGAAGCACCCTAAATAATGAGGAAGCTACAATTATATAGAACCAAGTTATCCTAAGAGAAATATTATAATATAATAGTGCATTGAAATCTTCAACTTTGATTGTAACAAGATTTCCACCTAACTCTAATATAATTACTCGTTGACAAATTAAAATTTGATTGTAAAAATGTTTCCACGTAAATCCATAGGATAGGTTGAAATGATTCCATGGGGCTTGAATGTGTATATATCAAATTATTTCAACATGGTTCTAGTCTAAGAAATATTTGGATAACTAATATCTCATCAACAATGAAGTAGACACGATGCAAGTTGAGGATCTCTCATCGATAACAATTCTAAATATATTGGTCCCACATGAGATGACTTGTATTTGAAAATAAATATAGTGGAGGTGCCTAGATATACTTTACTTTTATTCCAATGTAATTAGCATAGTATCTAAAGGGTCCATCCTACCTATGGAAAAGAAAATTTATTTTTCTATTTTGGGTAGCTTTGAAGAACTTTTGAGGCTGATATGGCACATGACACGGGAGCTGTTTCTTCCACAATACCATAATTATGGGTAGTTTATGCATCAATATTATGGGTATACATATGAAGTATACACACTTATGTAGATGAAGCATTATATGAAGTGGTTTCTTCTCTATATATAAAGGGCCATTGCATTAGGAAGTAGACAATGGTTTTTATTTGAAAAATCAGTGCTACAATTCTTGTAATTATGATATCACATTTGTAGATCTATTGTTTAATCACACATTTATATTTTAATACTTGATGATGAAACCCCTTTTAGATGAAAAACTATTGTACCCCCTTATAGAGTAGTAAGATTTTCATAAATCATTTTGTTGTTTCTTGGGAGGGAATTGATTAGTCAAAACAATAGGTTGTTGTAAGGCACCTTGCCATCAAAAACATGTGAATCTCATCCATCCTTGTGAATTATCAAGTAATATTGTATATACCATGATCATTTACAGAGAAACTTGAGCTTATCCTTTTCATTGGTTCCCCTAGAATTAATGTTTTTGGTTTTCTTAATCCCTTACTCAACAAACACATTTTTCTTCTTGTTCTTCTTCTTTCCTATAGGTATTTAAGGATTATTTGGTTGCTTGGACCAATTTAATTCCCATTTGAGGTATTATTTGGAGGCATAGTAGTTTTGGTTGTTGTGGTAGTTAGAGGGGCTTCATAGAAATACCCATTTGAATTAACTACCCACTCAACTAGCTAGCATAAGCATGGGAAACAAAACCCACCAACCACTAGAAAGGGGTCCTTGATTAGGTCTCAACCAATCTATTGAAAAACTTGGAGCATGGGAAATGATATCGTACATAGTTCCAGGCTAATAGTAGATACAATTTAAACATTAGTCATATGGTATTTCAAACTCCTTGGTCACCACTCTCGATATCACAATGTCCTTGATGATGGGCGAAGTAATGATGTCGTGAACCAATTGTTAAGAGTTCATCTAGAATCTTAACCTTGATGAAACTAAACTAGCTTATCCATTCATGAATGTGATTATGTATATGCGTATTAGTTTTTGAATATAATGACATCGAAATATCTATTCTAGTTTCATACTAAATAGGTAGCCGAAAATGTGTTAAAAAGGCCATAGCTAAGGAAGTGAAATCATGATAAGAAGTTCCTAGTAACTTAAATTAAAACTGATGGAACTTTTAGTCAAGGTTATTTACAAAATATGCAATTGTATATGATCCTCCACCAAGGATTTTGAATATCACTAAAAGTAGTAATCCGTAATGTGAGTAGTAGAAGCATATTGTCCTATATTTTTTTCAAATTTTGGTATATATAATCTAAATTCTATTGGAATTTCCAACCACTAAGGTTAGTGATAAATGGGATCATCCATAATTCATATTAGGTCAAGAGCTAGAGGGACTTTTGGGTCCCCCCATATGAAAGTTTCTTGAATCATGATTGCCTCCAAAGGTATTTCCTCAAGGATACCAATTTCCCCAAAGATGTTATTTCCCCTAAGGATATTATCACTCGTAAAATACTTTACTTCCACTAGGGACACTAGTGCCCCAAAATATTACTTCCCCTGGGGACATTAGTGAGCCTAAAAATAATACTACCCCTAGGGACATTAAGCATTATGAAAAAACTACTACCTGAAATACTAGTGAAGAGAATAAGCATAGGAATAAATCCTTGATTAGTATTCCAACCAAACCAGATTGTTAGGTCATCTTTAAGAATACCAGAAGCGAATAGAATCCACTCCCAATATAACTAGCAAGGCCTTTCGACCAATAAAAATGACTCTAGATGTTGGCATTGGAAAAACAAAAAGGAAAATTAAAACTAGGTAAACAAATGGAAGGAAATGAAATAATAAGTGGAATTATCATTCCACATATGGACTAAGTAGATGTGCTATGAATTATTATAGATATATCTACCAATAATAGAGGGTAAGGATGAAGTCAAAGAGACTCCTCCCAAAGTACTTGGTGATCATGGAACATGTTCTCCCATATTAGATGACCCACTCACACATAGATTCACGTGAAGTTGGTTTCATAAAGAGGAATAATCACTAAATGGTTTATTGACCCTAATGAGCATACGGTTGAAGGGATCAATCAAATGTCCTAAATCAAATATTAGAGAAAATTTTATTATGGACTTCAATTAACCACATTAGCCTCTACATTATTCCTTTTAATATGAAGACCAAATTTCAAATTCTAATGGTTTTGTGCCATATATTGTGGAAAACGACCTTCACCTAATGGATGGTTCTTCTTCTCCCTTAAGAGAAACACCACATTATTTACATGATTGGTGAAGACATTAGTCATCGATGATGAAAATATGTTTACCAATAAAATTTTTTATCTTGTGGCTGAATAGAATTCAAGAACCAAAATCCACACCCCTAGTATTTCTACGATATCAATAGGAAAAATAATCCACAAAGGGACCTCTAAAAACCAAACATTGGGAGATTTCAAGTGCCTAAGACCTAGTTAGTGAAGGTGTGTGGGATAGTTATGGTAACCCACACATATTATTCCTTACTAATGAAATTACCCTCATGAAGATGATAAGCTTCCAAAGGATTTTAAATATGGATTTTACATCTACCTCAAGTATTCCATGTACTTCCCACTCATAATTATCCATGTAACACCACAGGAATGGCCAATATTGATACCAATTTGCAACTGATCATCAAGCGGAATAGTCATCGACCAGTACCACATATATGGTAGGGAAAGAAAGCCCCAAAAATCCATAAATGATCATCCATGAAGGAAATTTGGCTTCATGAAACCATCATACGTGTAGTAGTACAACAAACATTAAAACAAGTGAAGAGGCGATAACACCCTACTTGATATAATGTAGCTTCATGCTTGATTCCTCTATGAAAGGTGGTTTCCTAGTACGTACTCCTTGCCACTATTGGGTTTAATATCTCCCTAGTGTTTTCTTATTTTTTATTTTATCACCTTGGAGAATTTACCCTCCAAACCTATACAAAATCCCTCAGTTCTAGTCTATGTTGGTTTAGTAAAAGAAAAGTGTCTAATAATTTTAAATTAAGTGATATATTTTAATGGATATTGATTACAAAAGGGTATGAGATAGACCAAGATTATATTGTGGATCTTTTCAAACATGAAGGAAAAATGAAGTGTGATGATGCACAAGAAAGTGATTTTATTTTTGATGAAATCTACCTATGGGAGAGGAGAAATATTTTATTTTTCAAAAATTTAACAAATTGAGAACAAACTCCTAGTCCAAATGATTCAAATAGTATAAAAAAGATATTTCAAATCCTAGAGATAATAAGAAACACCCTAATTATTTTCCAAAACACAACCAAAACCTCTACTTGAGTTGATCATGAAATGAAATATTTTTCATTTTCTTTTTCACTAAGAAGTCTGAATAATGAAAATGAATGATACAAATCACAATAAATAACAAAAATACATGGACCATGAGATATTAGCAACTATCACTTATCACCTATCAATGTCTATGCTTGAAGCAAGGGTTTTCCATATCATATATTTGTTGTCATGGTGTTTGGTGTGTGTTTGTATTTCATTGTTCTCTATTTTATATATTTTATCTATTTCATGCATAAGAATAAAAAATTACTAATTAATAAATCCATTAATCTAAGGGAAAATAAACCCTCATAGTATAGATTTAATATTTTAATCTATTTTGATCATATATGTTGTGATGAATTATCCATTGGAATATCCATGACAGTTTAAAAATTACCTTCTTAGAGTTCCTACTTACTTCTAAGTCTCATTCAACATCATCTTCTAAATGAAAGTATGTGGACCTCACACCTAGGAAAGATAGACCAATAGTGAAGTGGGAATTTAGGGAAAAATTGGGACATTACCTAGCATTAAATATCCACTAAGACTAGAAGTGGATTGGGCCTACCACTCTAAAAGGAAAGGATATGACCTCAATGGAGTGAGTAGGAGTTTTTTTCCAACAGAGGTATATCATTAGCTTTTTATCCTCCTCCTTTATGAAATTCAATATTATTAGGGGTTTTTGTATAAAATGGAGCTTCATACCTATTTCCTTTGAGTTTTTTCTTAACTTCCCCTATTGCTTTAGTGAATATTTTGGCTAGGTATTTTCCTTGAAGAGATTCAGTCTTATGAAGTTGATGGAAGGCATGGGGGATTCAATCAATGAACCTCTCACATAGCACATGCGTTCATGGCATACTAAACAATATCCTTAATTTTACTTCATATTACAAAACACCTCTAAATATCACTTTATTTAACCCCCTTCCAATACAAACCCAATACACCTTCCAAATTTTAAAAACCCATACTTTCACTAGATATTGTAGGTATCCATATTTTGATTAAGATTTTTTATACCTCTTTTTATTTTTTCATTAACTTTGAGCTCCATTTTTTATACACAACATATAAAAACCCTTTACCCCCATTATATGCTCAATCTATTATGTCATTTTTTCCTCAATATATATTCACCAATATCAATGCATGTGGTATGGTATTTCTCCCCCAGTGGAGCCACCATGGGATTAGGTGGGGAAGGTTTGGAAAGGGATTCTTGTCCTACATTGGGTCATTTTCTTATGTTTTTTGTCGTGACTCTTCCTACTCTATTTAAGAGACTACTTTGGGATGTGAGATACTTCTCTACTTACTCTATGTGAAAGTGGTAATATTCAAGGAAAAATTTTCATTTAAATTGAATTTGTTCATATCCATTAGATGGAGGAAGCTTCGATTATCTATAGAATGTTGGATGGATTTTGGAAATGCTTTTTCTAAATCTACCTCAACATAGATTATAGCATAAGAAAATATGTTGTCTCATGGTTTGGTGAAATCAATGTATTTTCTCAATGCATTTCTAATATTTATGAGCATTTCTTTATTCCACTAACGAACGAGGAAAAGGGAAAGTTATGATAATGATGTATTGAATATTCTTGGTATTATGTTGTGATCTTGCATGACTCAACAGAGCGGAATGTTTTTTCTCAATAACTTGTGTAATGGTAATAGTCACACTAAAGTATTGTAGGATTTGGATCTATGAATGGTGATGATAGTGATTATTGAATTATTGGTAAATAGTGACCTTGCAATTTTGGGCATCTAGAAACCTGGAGAAAATCAATCAAGTGTATGGTCATTAGAGAAATTTTGAGGTCAAAAGTGAGGCTCAAAAAAAAATGTACAATAAAAATCAACTTTATAAGAACCAATAGGATTCAGTATGCTGATCTCAATCATGGAGAATGATTCACCATTTTTGGTGTAAAAAGGTAAAAACATAAAAAATAAAAAACCTATCTTTTCAACTCGTAATTTCAACTTCTCTCCCCATAATTTTACTCAAATTTCGATCAAGAGCACTCATTGGATGCAAATTTTAATTTTTCATCCAAGGATTACCCATGTTGAATACTTTCAATGGACCCTACTACACGAAAAAAGTGAAACACATGAAAAAACATGATTGCAATCACATTTTTCCACGTATTTCACATTTTTTGTGTAAAAGTGTCCATCAAAATTTATGCAATGTGGGTACTCCTTCGATGAAAAATTAAATTTTACATCCAACTAGTTCTCACACTCGAAATTGGAGTAAAATCATGGGGAGATAATTTGAAAAACTAGTTTTTTTCTTTTTCCCATCCAAAACATGATGAGGTAATCCAATCTTATTTTATTATTTTCACTATTATTTTATAAAATTCTTTAAGAGGCACATTTCAGACCTCAAAATTTCTCTAATGGTGAGTAGTTGATTGTGTATTAGTAGGATCCGATATGTGTGTAAGAAGTGCAAATTAAGACAAGAGCTTGAGTGGTTGTGTAGTGCAATATGGTCCATCCCCTTTGATTTGAGCATCAATGGCAGTAAGTGTAAACTGGAAACCATATTAATAAAAATGTTATCAAGTATCAAGCCCATGCTTACTTGTTATCAATATAAATAGGTTTTCTGCCATAGATTGTTGGACAATCATGTTTTTTTCTAACTCTGTGATTGCTTCATAATTTGATTACCTATATTAACTTTGCAAAGCTAATTTGAAACGTCTAAGATATTTATGGTAGGGGAAAGGACTGCCAAATAAATTCTAATTATCCTTGAAATAGGGTCAATTCTTACTTTTAGCAAAGCTAATTTTCACATCTACATTTGTAGGGAATATTTGTGCTTACTGTTGTATTGGTTGGTACATAAAAAACTATTGTAAAGGTATCTATTTATGAGAACAAAGAGTAACGATAAGATGATGAAGGATAATATGTAACAATAATGCTGTTGTGACCCATATATGTTACAAGGACTAATAAGAGTAACAAAGGACATGGGACAATGTTAGAGGCCTATTTGACATATCAAGACCCAGTGGGTTTGATACAAAAACAAAGTTTGTCTAATAATGTTTTTTTATCAAAGAGTATGCACATTAGGTATTGACCATTTTGGTAACTAGGGTTAAATGTGTTTGAGCTAAAACTAAATTTATATTGTTCTCGATCAGTTCTATTTATGATAGAGCTATAGCCTTGAACTTATGTAGTTCATGAATTCTAGTCTGAACATGTTGGTTATAATCACTAACGAAATTGCTTATTGGAGGTTAAGAGTTGTTGAGCTCTCGATTGTCTAGGGTTTTCTCTTATTATCCTAAACACAAATCTTGCATTCTAGTGTTTGAACCATTAGGTTTTTTTGTTGTCCATTGTCTTGAGGAAGTCAAAGCCATTACGATATTTATGTTGATGTGTTGAATACTCCTGAGAGCTAATGTGATGATGATAATTCTAAAATTTAATTTGGACTAGTCGGTTGACATTTAGAATTTTTTGTTGACTTATCTACTATTGGAAGTGTTCTTGATTGTCCACGAGTAAGAATATGTTTTTGAATTTGATGATGATAATTGTTGGAGCCTGATACATTGCTAATCAAATGTCCAAGTTTCCATGTGACATCAAAGGTTTTTGTTGTCATTTTAGGGTTGATGATTATTGTAGTTGTTTGTTTAGTAACCTAGTAAGGTTTGAGAATACTTCTTCCTAACAGTTTGTTGCTGATTATGATGAGTTGTTGATAATAGAGACTAATAATTGTATTTAAAAGTATACCTTTGTGATGGTGTGTTATAATTTGTTGATGAGAGGACATGTGGTTACAATAAGATATTGATGATGTACAAGAGGATTGTTGATTATTCTAATTGATATTGATGTTGTATTGAAAGTATTGGCATGTGGTTTAAGACAAAGGAGTAAATGAGTTTTTGAAATCATGGTTGACTTTGAAACCCTGTGAAAGGGAGTCAATCTAGTTTGGAAATGGATGAAATGGAGGTCCATCGAGATTTTGGGATCAATGCCTCTAGCTGGTTGGTACCAACAAACTGATATGAGAGAGTGGATGCTTCCTACTAGTGGATTCCAATGAAATAGAAAAGGGAGTGGGTGCCTCATAATGGTGGATGTGGGAAAAATAATGAAGGGAGTGGATGCTTCCATTGGTGGGTGCCAGGGAAATTCAAGGGAATGGGTGCTTCCAACTATTGGGTACTCGCAAAACACTGCAGAGGGAGTGGGAGCTTCCTATTAGCGAGTGCCAGTGAATATATGTAAGCAAAGATTAAAGACAAAGAATAAGAGAAGAAAAATAATGGTTTTATCCCTTTATGGGTTCCCACCTCAAATATTTGTGTTCTTTTGTATGATGTTTATGACTTGCCTATGTGTTTCTTATTGATGCATATATAATTGAATGGTGGATTATAATGAAACTGTAAATTTGTAATAATTCCTCAAATACGTATTCCCCCCCCCAAGTACTTCCAACAACCTTTTATTAGAGGGTTCTTATCAAACCCAAACTTCAAAGTACATGGGGATGGCCAAATTTATGCAAACTAGTTGATTAGTTGTTGATCAACCAATCTTAGGGCCATAAATGTTAGATTGTAGTACATGAACTAGTACTTGGTGATCTCTTCAATTGAATTTACAAAATGAGATTGTTGAGGGTTCATAGATCAAATGATCGAATATATCAGTGTTGCAAATGCACCAATGTAAAAAAGAATGGGAGGAAGAGGCAGGGTCCCTGTTGAGGACTAGGCTATGATGAAGCACCATGAGTGTTGAGTCTATGTTATATTCTTTGCACGACTTATATGCACCACGCACATGGGGGGTCACATAGAGGGGTTACAAACCCCCACTTATTTGAGGTTTATGAAAGGGGGTTGTAGCTCCATTGCATAAGGTTTAGTGTAGTGCCTAAAATAAATGGTTGATTTTCTGTGTCCATTTTTTGTGGTTTTCGACATGTGGTTTTTTCTTTTAGTCGTTTTTCGGCACATGGGGTTTTTTCCCATGATTTTCTAGATTTGGTCAAAGGAACTATTGTTTTATTCTAATCCAAAGTTAAATGGATTGAGGATTTATGAATTCTAATGCACATACATATTTTATTGTCACAATGTAATGATAATATATTGAAAAATATTCCTATTTTTCCTTGTTTTGGGCTTTCAAGATAAAATCTTTGTGTTAATATGTGTGTTTTCCATTCTTTATTTTTTTTTGAGAATCTGTTTGTTGGAATTATATGTGAAGGTTTAAAATCTAGAATTGGTGTCATAGTAGTTTTTAATTCAAGGGGATGTATTTGTGGCTAAGGGGATTAACTTGGACTGATGGGAGACTTTGTTATTGTGGAAGATTTATAGAAGAGATTATTTTAGTGAAAAAGAAATGGAGAGAAATTTAAAAATAGAGATTGATCAATTCAATGGGCATAATTTTGAGATGTGGAAGATCAAAATGGAACATTTGTTGGTGGAAAGAGATTAGTGGATCATCATGGATCCATGTACTGCACCAACAAGGATGTTAATAGTAGACTAAACCAAGTTGGATCGATAGGAGAAGAGGACAATATGATTATGTCTCTCAAACTCAATATTAATTAATGTTTCAGGGTAAGCTATAACAAAATCTTTGTGGGTAAGTTAGGGTATTTTTATTGATATAAGTCCATGTTAAACAAATTGTTCCTGTGGAATAAACTAAATAACCTAAGGATGAAGGACGGAGTCCTAGTGGGAGAGCATATGAATGCCTTCAACAATGTGGTAAGTTAGCTATTATCTCTTAATATTAAGATTATAGATATAAATAAGTGCATAAGTTTGTTATGTTCTCTACCAGAATCATGTGATAGTCTGGTTGTTTCCATAAGTAGTAATGCAACTATGTTGTTTTTTATTGAAATAGTCTCATCCTTATTATTGAAGAACTGAGATAGAAAAATAGGGAAAGCTAGAATGGAGATACCTTGTATGTAAGAGGACACTCCCATAATAGAAATAAAAATAAGTCCTCAAGTGGGAGATCTAAATCTAGAGGATGATGTAAGTATCCAAGAAATCTCATAGAGGTACGTTGGAGATTTTGAAAAAAAGGGCATTACAAGAAGACTATAGATCTAAAATTCCTCAAAAAGGGAAGGGATGCGAAGATGCTCCTTCTCCATAAGTAAAACCCACCTCTGAGGAAGGGATATGTACCTGGCTTCTTCAAGAACACATGCACATCATGGGGCATGGTTGGCTGACTTAGGTGCATCATTTCATATGACTCCCCATAAGAAGTGGTTCTGTGAGTATGAAAAATATGATGGTGGTAAATTTTTCTTAGGAGATGAGTCGAAAAACAAAATCATAGGATAAGGAAAAGTTATGCTGAAGCTCATGGGTGGAAGGATGATAAAACTCCCTAGTGTTTTGGACATTGCATAATTATCTATAAATTTGATTTTTGTAAGAAAAACGAGTGATGCAGGCATAAGAAAGATGTTTAAAAAGGATACTCATAGGATGGTTCAAGAAGAAATGGTATTACTGAGGGGATTTTAGATTGGAACTTTGGTCTAATTTGTTAACAATTACTGTTAGTCATGAGTGAAAAAGTTATATTTTTCCTGGGAGTAGAGAAGAAGAAGAAGCTAAAACTAATGTAGTCTTTGGAGAAGACTATGTTTGGGCATTAAATATTAGGACATATTAGAGAGAAGGAACTTTGAGTCTTACATGTTAATGGTATGGTAGAGGGTATGTATAATTTATCTCTACATTTTGGTTTCTGTAAACATTTTTTATATGGGAAGGAAAATCATATGAGATTGTCCTTTGGTGCCAATAGGGAAAATGGAATACTACAACTACTACACAATGATGTGTTTGGACCTATGTTAGTTCCATTAATGGGTAAATTTTTGTACTACATTTCATATATAGATGAGTTCTCAAGAAATACATGGATATATTTCCTTAGGAAGAGATCTAGAGTCTTTGAAATATTTGATGAATTTAGGGCTCCAATGGAGAATCATACAGAGAAAAAAATAAAGGTATCAGGGATCAAAAATGGTGGAGAGTTATGTGGGAAGTAATTTGAAGATTTATATAATAAGTGTGGTATAGCACGCCACAACACTACCCAATACACACTTAAATAGAATGAATTTGTAGAAAGAATGAACATGAGATTGATGGAAAATGAAAGGAGCGTGCTTAGTGTTAGGTTAGGATAGGAATTCTAGGTAGAGGGAGTGTATATTGCATGCTACTAATAAATATATTATCGTCATTAACTTTGGATGATAAGTCTTGACATGATGTATGCACTAGGAAGAAACCATATCTCAAACTTCTTAGGGTATTTGTCTATGATGTATATGTACATGCTCCAAAGGAAGGCATAACTAAGTTGAATGGAAATTTGAAAGGTGCATCTTTATTGGTTATAAATATGATTTAAAATGTTACAAGAGTTGGAACCCATAAACAAAGAATGTTATGTACAATTAAGATGTGGTATTAGAGAAGTGAAAGATGTTATAAAATAGAAAGAAGGTTATGTACAATTAAGATGTGGTGTTTAGAGAAGTGAAAGATATTATAAAATAGGAAGTCCTAACAAGGGATAAAGAACTAGGGAAAATAGAGTTAGAAATAAATGATGATGAATTAGACTCTACAAAAAAAAAAGGAATAAGAATAATAAGAACCACAAACTTTGGTTTTGAGGGGATCAGTTCGCGAAAAAAGGCAGCCAGAAAAGTATATTGCATTGATTTTCATTAAAAAGTTTCTTTATTTATCATTGGTTATGATCTTAGAAATATTAAGGAGGCGGTGGATTTAAAGGATGGAAAGCTTTGGGAAAAGGACATGGTTAAAGAAATAAAAACTTTGGACAAGACCAATGTTCGATATTTATGGATTTTCCAACTAGAAGTAAACCCATTGGCAACAAAGGGTGTTTAAGAAGAATTTCAATGCAGAAGGAAAGATGTAGAAATACAAAGCTCGTTTATTAGAAAAAGGTTATTCTGAGGTGAAGGGAATTAGCGTTGGTGATACTTTTTCTCTTGTTTCATAGTAATCTTATATTAGAATTATTTTATCTGCTATTCCTACTTTTGATTTTAAGGTGGAACAATAGATGTGAAGACAACATTCCTACATGGTGATTTGGAAGAAGTGAGATACTTGAAGTAGCCAAAAGGATTTGCAGTGAAGAGTAAGAAAGAGTTGGTATCCAGGCTAAAAAATTCCTTGTGTGGGTTGAAGAAATCATCGAGGAGATGGTATTTATAACTTGATACATATGTATAGGGACTTGGCTTCATGGGGAGCAAAGTCTATCATTGTGTGTATTTTAAATTATTTGGCGATCATATTATTCATTTGGTCTTGTATGTATATGATATGTTGTTGATTGGAAATCATAGGGAAATAATCTAAGATATGAAGTCCTACATTTCGTTCTCTAGATTTGACATAAAGGATCTTGGTGCTACAAATTTCATTTTAGACATGGAAATTAAAAGAGATCAAGTGAAGATGAATCTATGGTTAAATTAGATAAAATATGTTGAGGCAATATTGCATAGTTTTAATACACAAGAAAGTAAATCAGTGAAGGCCCCTATTCCTATAGGCGTGATGTTATATTCATATCAGTTTCCCAAGGCAGAGGAAGATGAAGAGGACATGTCCCATGTTCCATATGCCCATTTGTTTTTAATTTTGATGTACGCAATGGTTTTTACATGAACAGGCATTACACATATAGTGTGAGTATTGAGTAGGTATATGTCAAAACCAGGGAAGGGGCATTAGACAACAATAAATAGTGTTTTCATGTATCTATGCGTCACTACTAATTATGGTCTGTGCTATTAAGGATAACTAGTATTAGACATAGTGTTTCATTAGAGAAATTTTTGAGGTCTAAAATGGACCTCCTAAGGAATATTATAAAATAATAGTAGAAATAATAAAATAATATTAGATTACATCAATAAATTTTAAAACGAGGAAAACCTACTTTTTAACTCATATTTTAGACTTATCTTCGTATGGTTTTACTCAAGTTTAGAGAGAAAACACTCATTGGATGCATAATTTAATTCCCCATCTATGGATAACCCATGTGGCATACTTTCAATCGACCCTCCTACAAAAATAAATGATAAATACATGAAAAATGTGATTGTGAGCACGTTTTTTATGTATTTTTCATTTTTCATTTAGCAAGGTCCATTGATATTATGCAAAATAGGTGCTCCTTGGATGAGGAATTAGATTATGAATCCAATGAGTGTTCTAGCATGAAATTTGAGTAAAACCTTAGGGAGATAAGTTGAAAATATAAGTTGAAAAAACACTTATTTTTAACTTTTTTATTTTTCAATCTTTTTACTTTTTTATTCCAAAAATTGTGAAATGTCCCCCATGGCTGACATCATCATCTTAAATATTATTAGTTCTCATAAAGTTTGTTTTGGTTGTACATTTTTATTTGGAGGCCCATTTTAGACCTCAAAATTTATCTGATGGATTGTTGAAACCCTGAAAATCGGGTCTACAATAAGGGGGATACCAACCCGGTCTAGATCTTAAAAGCAGCTCCTTTCTCGTTTGGGATGGTGGGTTCAACTGGGGATAATGGGACCAGTTTCCCAATTTGTGCATGATGATAAGAATTGATATTTCCTTTTCTAAAGATTTCTATGTAAAATGCTTTTAATCTAAGTCTAATTTAAAAGGTGCAGTTCTATTCTAATGAACAGAGATATCTAATTCTAAAACTAACCCAGGATTTAACTTTTCACTTATGCGATCTAAAATAGTTTCTAACAGCAATTGATAATAAGGATCATTCAATCATTACTAGAAAAGAATTCATTAAAAATGAATTGTTTCATATAAGAAATTAGCCGAAACGATTCTGAGAAGCATATCACATAATAAGTCATCATACATTAAAGCATAAATAGAATAGTCACCACCGTACAAAAGTGCCAAATGATAACTCAAGCATTCAAGCCTTGATATATAAATAACTGAACATAAAATATTACTTTGACACATAAGAAAAAATAATTAAGAGATAAAAGTACCATTGATAACAGCTTCTACCCATGAGATTCAGCAATATAGATTTATCTCTTCCCAATTCAATATTGACTAAGAGTACAAAAATGCATTTCAGTAGCAGACATTAAACACAGATATCAATAAATCTTTTCCATTCATTCATCAAAACCTCCTCTAAGGGTGTAGAAGTGCATGTCCTAAGGACATATTTTTGACAAATTTTAGGACCCCTCTCTAAATGCATTAGACGGGTTAAAATACTACTAACTAAATACTAAAAATAGTTTATTACAAAAATATAGGAGGAGGTTTAAATGACCGTCCTCATCTAAGGCAAAAATAAATAAAAAATAAAACTAAAACTATATCTGGAAATTAACTATCTATGTATCTGTTATCTAAGATCGCAAGCATCCAGCATCGGCTTGAGGAGCATGGGTTGGCCAACCTCCGATTTTAGTTGTCCTGCGAAAACAGAATCGACAAGTGATGGCACTATCTTCTCGGTAGAATTTGTAAGGCACTTGAGAGTCATGCATTGACTATGCGGTTTAACCAAGTACTGTTAGTAAGTGCCCCAATTCAACTTGGTTAACTTCTTGATGGACTCTACTTTTTCCTCAGCCTTTTGTTTCCAACTTGTTTTCAGTTGTTGTTCCTTTGGGAGAAACCTCGGAGTGGTTTCTGCTATCAGTTTTGTAATATGAAGATTTTCATTGACACAGTCAATGACATTGTTTGCCGATGTTGCTGCTTCTTCCACTACCTGTTCTTCCTTTTTAATCTTTGTATCCCACTTATGGAACAACATTTCTTTGTGGGCTTCATTCATTTTGAGCAAGCCTACCTTCTTCCCTTCCTCTGATTCCTACCAAATCAAATAATCAGAAATTATTTTATCAATTAAATCATAGTCTAGTCGCAAATCCATGACTTGAATTGTAATTTTATCGCTCATATCGCAATGGGAAATCCATTGCAATATTCTTTGGCATAGTGTCCCTTGTTGTTGCAAGAGTTGGTCGTTCAAGGTAAGGAATTCTGAGACAAACTCTGAAATTTTGGGATCATCTTTATGCATTTCTAGCATGGCCTGTAATTGATTTTCCTTTTTAGCCAAATTGTTCTGATAACCAAACTGCATCTATTGAAAATCTTGTTGTAATTTTTCTAACTTCTCCTCCACTTCTCAATTGGCACTGACCTGTTGTGTTGTTGTAACAAAACTTGGATTTTTTCTTCTCTATCCTTAAGTAATAGGTACACCTCGGACGCTTTATTGATAGTAGCAGAAGCGTAGGCTTCTGCGATCTAGGATAACTTAGTCAAATTTTTAGTAGGGTCAGTGGCAGGGTCTCGCCAAAGGACATCTAACTATTCTGCCTCAGGTGAGAGCACGCTGTCAGATTTCAATTTCTTTCTTTGTCTTCTTACCACTGCCTTATGCTGTGGACTATAAAATGTATCAAGAGGAGGAATCTCCTCTATTTTTAGCATGATTTCAGATGATGGGGTTATGGGAATATGCTCTATTTTTGGAGCATTACTAACTATTTGGATGATCATATCTATCATTGTCTACACTGTAGTCTCAGGTGTCTTGATGTTCTACTCCTCAGTATTAATCAATTCACTAAATGTTTCCCACTCCTTATCCTGCTTAGTTCTCACTGGTGGCTGGATGAGGGAAGGGGGAACCTTCACCTGTGGTGTCATCAAAACTTGTTGCTCTGCGCACTCTTTAGATTGGCCAGTATCTCTGACTCACCCTTCACTTTTATTATGGTCTCTGTTGGACCGTTTAGAGTGTTCTGGTGAGTCTTTCCCAAATTTAGACCTGGACTTGTCTGTACCTGAGCTTCCACTTAAACTAATGCTGGGAGTTGGCTCCCTTATTGGTTCTAAGCGCAACTTATCCAAGGGGATGTTGGCTAATCTCCTCTCTCTATAAAGTTTGAATTTTTAGAATTCTACTGGGGGAAATTGAATTTGATCCATATGCAAAACATTTTTCAGAGTACTTTTCTGCTGGAAGATGTCGTCAAAGAGATCATCGTCTTTAGAAAATACCTTTACCTTGACAGTTGTATTCAAATTCTTAATGACATCAAAGGGATCAACTTGTCTCCTTGGAAATTCAAATAGTCGTAGACTTAGCATTTTTTCTACTTCTTTGAATGCATGACCTAAATCAAATAGTGAAAAGGCCTCACAGGCCGCAGGAAATAGCAACCAAATGGCCTTTTTCTTGTCTTTCAATTCTCTGCTCATTCCTCTCACCCCGTAGGTTTGGTAGGCAATCTCTCGAGCCAATAACTTATCAAGAACATATAAGGGTAGCACATGAGGGGAAGAAATGCTTCCAAATACTTTGACATAAGTGAAAAATTCTTCCCCAAACCATCTTTCAATAGGGAGGATATCAACTTCTGCTTCGGGGGAAAATATTGGGGTGTCCTTATTATACAACATTCTATAAAGAGGTAACATAATTCCATGACAAATTTTGTAAAAATACGGGATAAACTTAGAATCGCACAATTCCTTATGGTAAATGTGAATGGGTAAGGGATTTTGCATAGTCAACTTCCAACCCATTAAAGGAAATCTAGAAACAGAATAGATTGCATCCATAACATAAGCAACTAAAAGGAAAGGAGGATAAATCCTCTCAGAGGTAGTTTTTTTAGACGAGTAGTTCCAAATAGCCGAGGCTAAATTATCAGACAATATATGAGCCCAATCCATAATAGTGGCATTAGTGGCTGCATCTAATAAGGGTATCCACTCAGATGAAAACTTATTGATGTCAGGCCTTCCAAATAGCCTACATAAAATAGCAGCAACAAAACAATATGGGGAGGAGAGGGATCAAGTAATGTACATACCATGTTTGTCCTTTTTCAATGGCTCTTCCCTTGTTGACCAGTTCTTGGTGCACTCCACCAAATCTTCATTTCGTTTGGCGAACTTCTCCACGAATTGTTTCTTGTAGCTTGCCTACAGCTCTGGTAAATGATACATCAGCCTTAAATCCTGTGGGGTGAATGACCCAATGAGCTCTTGGCTCCGAGACTTGAATTGTCTGTCTGTTATATCAACACTGTCTAATACCCATTGAACCATGTCTATATATGGAAGTATCTTAGGCCTTGCCACTATTCAGTGTAGGAATGAACATGCAAGTTCAGTAATTGCTGCTTCAGATGACCCGTGTGAGTCTGTTGTTGCTTTAACTTCCATAACTTTGGGGTTTTCTTCTTCAAGCAGACTGTACATGCCTTCCTAAGTGGATATGCTAGCATCTCTAGTACAAGTGGTGTCTGTGAATAAGGACGTCATCTCTTTTTCCTTAGCAACTGAAGATTTTCCCTTCTTTCCCATTACGCTCTGAACACTGTTGCATATATTATTTTTCTTGCCACTCCTGCAAGTTTAGAAGTAAAGAAAGAATAATGGTAAGAGATAAGGTGATGGGAATGCTCTTAATTCTGAAATCATATCAAATATACTACCCTACGTGAAACGACCTTTTGATCAAGTCTAAATCATATCTTATAAATGACCATCAATAAACCACTAAATTAACATTAATGCCCATAACTTGTTATTGGATTACGATAAATATTTCATTGAAGAATGAGCCCTGCCAATCTGCGATAAAGCAATTTTGTGATTTGCTTCGCAATATCGCAAGTCGAAATATCGCTAATCCTTTTTGTTAACAATCATTTATTTCCTTATGTAATCGCGAGATGTAATTTGCGAGATGCTTTATCGCATATTGCGAGATCGAGATGTTTTATATTAGGTGATACTTGTGGCATATGAAATTTGTGATGTGTGATGAATCTTTAAGGTGTGCAATCTCGCATTGTGTTTTCGCAATTTGAAAGTTTGCTTGCATGATGTCCTCCATTACCTTTTGCGATGCGTTGTTTTATTGTTGAGAGAACATATTTTATTCGAAACTTATCATAAAACCTAAGTGTTTTCGGTTTTGTGTATGTTTTCCTAAGTTTATGATAGTGTGTTTTATTCAAAGGGAATTATAAGTGCTAGTTTTTTAGTTTTTAGAAGGGTCCCTAGTTATTTAGTTTTATTACTAATACTAAATAAAAGGAGGGTTGTTGCTGGCCACAACAATTGGCAATTCACTAGGAAGAACCAGTTATCTCTGATTATCTTTTGAGTTTTTTAGAACTTCCAAAATAGAAAAGTCTTCTGGAAAATCAAAATTTATTATAGAAATATAAAGCGCATAATGTTTTTAGCCATTAATGGTAGTTTGTTTCTTCCGTGCTAATTCTGATCATTTTCTTCCCAAAGCTAGTCATTGTATTTACATCAGCCACTACTTGGTTTTATAAATTTAAAAGCAAAGAAATCTCTATAGATCAGTTTTAAGTATGATCAGTTGTCATAGGTAGAGCCTCTGCTGCCAGCAGGCATTCATAGCCTCGACAGGGTTACCTGTTACCCAATAACGATCCTATATCCTTCCTTGAGAAAAATACAATTTTCAAAGATAAATCCATATCCACGCTTATTTCTTTTGTTTTCTTTTGATTCTTAAAGAACAATGACAGTGCCATTCACTTGATTTATAACTTCGCTGAACAAGCTGGCTCGTGATGAGGCCCCTTGTCTTTTGATTGTGACAATCTTGAGTATTACCCTATTTTGGTATGCGTTTTTGGCAATGTCAGCAAGTTATAATATCTATGATCATGATAAGTTGGCTTGTGATGAGACCTCTTATTCTTTAAGTCTATAGTGTATCATTGGATTACTCCTTGAAACTCATAATTCCCTAGGTGGGGAGGAAGTCATTGGTTCTTTAAGAATAGCTCTAGACGACAATTATAGAGTTTTTTGGAGACAACTTTTCTACAGAGAACCTTCGTTTTGTTATTGATGCTTTTCATGACTGATATAAACCAAATTCCCACTAAAGGTTGATTTTATCACAATTTGTAAGGATGAAACTAGTAAAATTTTTAGGCTTGTAGCATTTGACTGTATTTTTCAATAATAATGATCAATTTTCCAAATCAGTTCTATTTACACAAGTGAAAAAAAAAAAACAAAATATAAAAGAAACACTAATATTTTTCATGAATTCCAAAGGTAACCATTTACAACCTGTTTTATTATCAAAATAAAGTTATAAACAATAATTTACAAAAATAGAAGAGGTTGTCTTCTATGGAAAGTATTTTTTAAGGATCTGCCCATTAATAGGTAAAGATTCTCTTTTCCTTGGTAAAGCTTGCAACATGAAAATCGATGGACCTATGATTTCAACAATTTGGAATGGTCGAAGCGACATTCATTGGAATTTTGAAAGTTTTCCTTTTTCTTTGTGAGCCTTATCCCATTTCAATACTAAATCTCCAATTTGAAAATCCTTCCTAGATACCATGTTCGATTCGAAGGAAGCCTTTACTAATGCTTGATGATGAGCATGTGTAATTTTAGCTTGTTCTCATTGCTCTTATAGCTTTAGGATCTGCAGTTGCCTTAGTTGTAAAGATGAAGTTGGTGTTTCATCAATAAATTGAATTAAGGCCAAAGAAGGAATTGCTAGATGAGTTCGTAGAACTACTTCTTTACCATAAACTAAATTAAAGGGAGAAGTGCCAATGGAGGCTTTTTGAGTTATTCAGTCTGCCCACAGAGCATACATCAAAGGTTTGTGCCAATTTTTATGATTTTGATCAATGGTTCGCTTAATAATTTTGATTAAGTTTTTAGTCGTTGATTCGACCAACTCGTTATCTTCTGGGTAATAATTGGTATAATATTTAAGCTTAAAACCTCTTTTAAGTGAACACTCAGTCATAGCTTTGCCAGAAAAATATGATGAATTATCAAACATTAAAGTAGAGGGTAGACCAAACCTAGTGATTATGAACTGATCTATGAAATCAATGATATGTTCAGAATTAGCTGTCTTGAGAGGAATTGCTTCTACCCATTTAGTAAAATAATTTGTAGCTGGAAGGATATACTTATGCTGTTTAGAAGAGTTAGGAACAATATCACCTATTATATCCAATCCTCATTGCTCAAATGGTTGATCGATATTGACTGGTTGTAAAGGCAATGATGGTTTCTTCTGTCTTCCGATAGTAGTCTGACAAACTTGACATTTCCTTACATAGCTATGCACATCTTTAAATAGTGTAGGCCAATAGTATCCTGTGCACAAAATTTTATGTGTTGTAGTATCTCCCACATAATATCCACCTGCTGGTCCATCGTGGAGTTCCTGCAACACCTTTTCAACTTCAGATTTCTCAAGACATAGAAGAAAAACTGAATCACAATTCATCCTAGAAAGCACATCATTTACGAGTTGATACTGCTTAGATTTCAATCTCAGGGCTCTTTTCTTTGTATAATTCAGATTTGAAGGAGTATATCCATTTATAAGATAAAATATGATATCAGCATATCTCGAATCAATATTGTTTAGGCTTACCTCATACATCTGTACCTCTTTATTTGGAGATGGTATTTCATAAATAAGCGATGTTGCAGCCAACATCTTGCAAAAGCCTTGATCCTTTACAATATTTGTTGGCTTGATCTCAACATCATATTATTGTAGGGCTGTGACCCAATTTGCTATCTTTTCACCCACGTATTTCTGTACTAAGAGATTTCTTACCACTAAAAATGGTACTATGATTTTTGTATGGGTCTTAAGAAGAAGGGGTCAAAAATGTTTGATCACTTTGAAACCAACGTAAGCTTGTTTCTCAATGTCAGAATAATTTAATTCAGCCCCTTGCAAATTTTAACTAAAGAAGGCAATTGGGGCTTCTGCCTTGTTTTCATTGGCATGAGTGAGTATTGCAGCATATGACTTCTCAAAGGAAAATGTATACAAAATGAAAGGATCAGAAAAAATTGGAGTTGCTAGGGATGGGGCATTAACAATTGCTTGCTTAATCAATTTGAATGCTTCATACTCTGATTGGCCCCATTCGAAGAGTGAATTCTTCTTGATCATTGCTTGTAATGGTGACACAATCCTTGATAAGTCTGGAACAAATATTTTAACAAAATTAATCTGGCCAAGGAAGGATTTCATGGCTTTCTTATTATGTGGTAAGGATATTTCGGAAATCTCCTTACTATTGGGATCAATATGGATTCTAGATTTTGACATTATAAATCCAAGAAGTTTTCCTTGACTTAATTCAAAAAGGACTTTTTTGGATTAAGTGAAATCCCATACCTTTGACGACGTTGGAAAATCTGCTTTAAGTCTCTAAGGTGATTATCACGTTTTTTAGAATATACTATTATGTCATCCAAGTAAATCACCACTAATTTGTTTACTAATCCATTAAATGTGATATCCATGGCCCTTCGAAATGTGGCGCCAGTTTTAATCAGCCCAAAAGGCATTTTTTGATATGCATAAGTACCCCATTTGGTTCTGAATGTGGTTTTTAGCTGATCATTAGGATGGACCAAAACTTGGTTGTAGTTGGAGAAACTATCTAAAAAGGACATTAATTCTAATCCTACAACTACTTGCAATATTTGTTCCATAACAAGAAGGGGAAAATTATCGTTTTGGTAGGCTTTGTTAGGATTTTGAAAGTCAATACAAATTCTAATGTCTCTATTTTTCTTTCTGACTGGGACCTATTAGAAACCCATTTAGAATGTCGAACGGGAAAAATAATTTTGGCTTTCAATAATTTATTGAGCTCATATTTAATCTGACTTTCCAGATGAGGATGGATCTTCCTCAGCTTTTGCTAGACAGGTTTTTCATCAGCTATCATTGGGATATTATGCTGAATAATTGAAGTGATGTAAGTCTTAAGGTCATCGTAATTCCAAACAAGGACACTTTTGTACTGTTTCAGGAGTCGAACAAAGCTAATTTTTCTTCTCGGGCTAGGTTGAGACCTACGTTGATATTCTATGGCTTGGTATCCATTCCTAGATTTACTAATTCATAGTTCTGAGTTGAACTCTAAAGTTTTGAATTGGTGAACCTTTTAAATCGGTCTTTCAAATCATATAAATCTTCCAAATTGACTACAGATTTTGGCACAGCATTATTGGTGCTCTCTTGTTGTAACTGTTTTTCATGTTGGTCCTCATCAATTATCTGATTAGTGTAAGATCCTTCTAATGTTAGGAAACTTACAATATTAGGACCATTGTTAAAAATTCTCCAGTTGGTAACATTATCAGGGATGGAGGGCCTAAAGATTATTTCGATTGAGAATCTGTTTGGGCCATAGTTTTATGAGGGAATGATTTTGGAAGCTACATTTGCCAGGAGGTCAGCACTAACATTTTGGAGTCTGGGAATGGATGAAATATTGAATGCTATAAAATGTTCAGTCAGATCTTGCACTAAAGATTGATAAAGCTTTAAATGACCTGATAGACAATGTATAGTATTTCATACCTGTTTAATAACAATTTCAGAGTCTTCAAACACTTGTAGATACTTGATGTCTAGTTCGATTTCCTTGTACATTCCTTTCACTAAAGATTCATATTCTACAGTTTTGTTTGAGCAATCGAACACAAGTCCACATGTTAGCATAGTTTTACTCCCCTATGGACTAACACACATCTTGCTCCCGCTCCATCACTAGACTTAGATCCGTCAAAAAATAGTTTCCAAAATAAAGAGTTATTTACAAGACAATCTACAAAATTAATGCATTTAGAATTATGTATTTGAGAAAAATTTTCTACTTGAGACAAAACAGAATGTTCTAAATAAGGCGAAGTATGAGCATGAAAATTTCCTAAGA
The DNA here is from genome assembly GCA_000404065.3 of Pinus taeda. Taxonomy (NCBI): domain Eukaryota; kingdom Viridiplantae; phylum Streptophyta; class Pinopsida; order Pinales; family Pinaceae; genus Pinus; species Pinus taeda. Next base: position 21,725 of record APFE030023630.1, on the reverse strand, counting down.
AAGAGTCAACACAATAGTTGCCAATTATATTGTTGATGTATGCTACAGGTTCATTTTCTCCTTCCAATTCTGTCATAATTTATTTTTGGTGTCTTTCTCACTGAACCTTTATCTGATTTGGTTTACCATTGTAAGGGAGCCGCATGTGTGAACAGTTGATCGCAAGTTATCCATGAATCTTTTTAGACCAATCCCTACTAAGAATTAAACGATAAAATTCTGGAATGTCTGCAACTAGAATATCAATAACTTGACATACCTTTGGATTAGATGACAACTTTATGGTAACTTGATTTAGTTCACCAATTACTTAACCCTGTGATCAGTCCAGCTGAACTATGCGTACTGCATATTTTTGAGGTTGGACATTTAACATTGAACATATTGATTTAGGTAAGATATTAGATGAAGCTCCTGAACCTACCAAACAATTATGCACGTTTTTATTGAAAATTTCATAAGTGAGAAGGAATGGGGGAGTATGGGATTTTGACCTACCTCCAATTAAAGCAATATCATGTGAGTCAGTTTTATTTGCCATATTAGTTGGAGGTCTTCCCATCTCATGAGAAGCTTATGATATTACAACAGTAGGAAGAGGTGCAATGGGTATTGCATGTAACTCTTTCAAAAGTAGCTTCTGTTGATGTTTCAGTTTGATCAAGTCATGAAAAGTAATGTTAGCCCTAGTCTTCTTCATGTCTTCAACAATATTATACTCCATCTTATCAGAAACAATCAGTGCTTTAGATGGAGTTGATGAGTTGGATTAGACTTTGCTATTTTGAGTCACTTTTGGTGATGATTTCTTACCTGCAACTTTATCCTTAGATGTTGAGCTTGCGCTCTTCTATTTAGAACTAGGTTGTGGAGGGTCAAGTTGATTTCTAATTCTAGTATTGACTGGTGATGCCTCTTGATCCTCTTCATCGGGAAGAATGAAGACCCACATTCCCTGTAACTCTACAACTTCATCTTCATCATTAGGTTCTTCATTAGAAACTTCCTCTTTTTCTCCTTCAAATTCTACATTTGTTATAGCATTGGGAGGCTTTGAATCAGTTGAAGGATTTTTTCTATATGGCTTATAGGGTTTCTTAGAAGAATTCTCTGCTACTTGTCTTTTAATGTCAACCATTTCATCAGAGATGGTTTTTAGGACTTTCTGCAATCCTTCTAAATCAAATGGGTCTTTTGATTGCTTTTTCTTAGGATCATCTCTAAAAGTAACCTTCTTAGATTTTCTTTCACTAACTGCGTTTTTCTTTTCTAAAGTTAAGATATGTTTTTCTACCGCTATCACTTCCTTCATGTTTTCAACTAATGTTGTCTTGTTAGCCCTATCAACAAAGATCATTGTGTTCAATGGTAAAGCAGATATGTACCATTCACTTTGAACTTCTTCGCTAGGTTTGGAAGCGGTCGGAATTTTATTCAAAAGATTGTTAAAACATGAGTTAAAATCTTTGATAGGTTCTCTTGATTCAGTATTTAGATTCGATAGATCATTGATCAATGTTGCCATAGATCTATCATCACTGAACTTAGTCAAGAATTACTCTTAGAAAATGCCCCAACTAGTAATGGATCCTGATGGTAATGAAAAATACCAGGAACCAGCTGCTACTTGTAAAGTATAAGGAAAAAGTATAACAACAACATCTTCATTTGAAACTCCATTTAATTTTATTGATAACATAAAGTTTAAGAGAGATTTTTCGGCATAAATCAGAAGATATTTCATTTGTCAATGCGTTTCGAACCAACAATCTCTCTTAAACCTAATATGGATCATAGAACCCTCAATTCAACAACATAAAGATTTACTCTTAGAATGGTATTTAGATTTAGATTTACTTGCCATTAATAAATTGGGACCCTCCTTCTAGCACCAAATATGTTGAAGCCTTGAAAATTGGGTCTGGACCTTAAAAGTAGATCCTTTTTTGTTTGGGATGGTGGGTCTGACTAGGGATAATGGGACCAGTTTCCCAATTTGTGTGTGATGATAAGAATTGAAATTTCCTTTTCTAAAGATTTCTAAGTAAAACTCTTTTAATTAAGCCATAAGGCATTTCCCTCTGAAATCAACTCTCCTCCTTGCCTACTTGTCATTTTGTGCACCATAGGATTAGATGTTAGACGATTACACAAATTTCAACCATTAGATCAATGGCAAGGAGAACAGACACAAGCGGAATGGAAACAGCACTAAGAACGCATGTTGTCAGAATAGCAGGCCCAAACGGAAGACCTGTGCAGGTGGATTTGGAGAGGTGTCGCATTTGAGGTTCTTGGGATCTCAGCGATGGGGAGCTCGAGATGAGGTCGCAGTGGCCGACTGTTGATGGCGCCCTCAGAGTCACCCAGCTTGACGATTGTGTGAAGAAGGCTCGCAATTTCTTCTATGAGGGATTTTTTCTTCTTCCATGGCTCTGGTTCCTCAATTGCTTTTACTTTTGGCCCGTCCTCAAACATCACTCTCGTTGCCCTGAAGTTCGACCATGTATGTACACACTTTCTCCAAACTCTTCACTCAAAAAACTATAATTCTGGTGTTTAGGGCATATGAAATTACAATTATTTTTTCTTTTCTGTTGTCGAAAATTAATTTTTTTAATGAATGTTGTATTGAAACAAGATTTTGATCTTTACTATTCAGAGAGAACCACTTTCTCCAACAAAAAGACTATCAGTTCAGAAAAAAGCTATCAGTTCAGAGCGCGTGACCGTTTGAAATGGACGGAGAGGTTATATAAGACATTATGCCACACAACATGCTCTGATTTTTGTTTTATCTTCACTGTGAATTGCATTGGCTTTACTTGTTTATTGTCCATATTTGCTTCGTAGGCTACATGGCCATGCACGCAGTAGTGTCTTGGAGTCCATTTTCTTTCTTTTTTTTTTTGGATTGAAATGACGGGTGCTTTTTTGTTGATTTTTATTTCTTTTATCACATTTTTACACCCTGTTTGCATTGCTTTCCTGGGATTTTATTTAATTCTAGAATGCAGAAGAGAAGATAGATGGATAAAGATGAAACCTGTTATGTTCGACTTCAATGAATTTACTAGCAGGTACGTTTTTAATGGGAAGGGTTTTAGCAATTGTTTTAACTATAGAGATAGAGATAGTCATTTGCTAAAGTTTGTTTTGACATAATTTGAAATGAAATCTGACGTGCAACAGGTACAGAGAGGGTTTGCCATTTTTGAAAAATATGACATGAGAAGAGAGGGCTTGCCATTGAGGAAGAAGATGACACGAGAAGATTCGTTTGGTTGGTTTGGTTATTTCAACATCTGCCTCTCTATAATTCAGAGGCAGTTTCATGAATGGTTTGGTTTGGAATGAATTTGGTGAGATGAGAATTTGATTTTGCGATGACCCAGCACGAAAAATATTGCAAGTCCTTTTTCATTTATTATATGTCATTAGTATAGCTTCCTGCCTTACTCATAGCCTTTGAATCGATTCGATTAGATTACTTTCTGGCCATCTCTCGTTCATACTCAGTTTAGGTAAATATGGTCATTTATGTTTCATATTCGGTTTAGGTAAATAGCTAAAGCCAGCAGTCCGTTTGCATTGTTTTATTTTGGTCACTGGGATTCTTTTGGATTTTGGATCATGTGAAGTTACTCATTAAATTGAAGGAACAGAATATATATATACAAATAAATAGGCATAAAGAACCCTAATAATGTTATGTTGTGTTAACTGAAGTCATTCTCTCTCATTATGACTTTGTTTGAAAGCATTCTGCTGTCCCGCCTAGGGTTATTGAAGTCATTCTACATCTGATGTGCAGTGAACTTGCAGGGAAGTGGAGGAAGGATATTTATTTCGGGGTGTACATGTAGTCTTTTCTTACTTATTGTCAGTGAAATTGGTACGTGCAATGTCAGGAAAGAGTGGAAGAGCGGTTGGTACAAGCTTCTACCTTCACACTCATGAGTCATAACTCTCCATTGTTAACCCAAATAATTTAGAAGATAGTCTGGCTGAATCGAGCTGTACAAATAATTTATAAATATATTCTGTCAAATTTCACTAAAGATGAATCCCGAAGCCAAAGGTTGTCTGGAGGTCGTCTGGAAACTCAACCTAGTACTGAAATGTGTGATTTCGTATTTCGAGGGTTCATATTTGCGCTTGAATTATTTGTTAGAGGGTTCATTTTATTATGTTACATATGTCATTCCATACGGACTCTGCCATTCCATCATTCTTAATGTGGTAAACTACTGACTCAGCCAATTCGCTAACCACCTAAACATCTGTCTGCCGAAATTTCACTGAAATATTTAGATGGGGGTTGAGACTTTTTTATTTATTGTTTCGATTTTAGTATGAACCTATCATAGATCTTAAAGGTTTAACTGATTTCGAAGGGTTTTATTTTTATTCCGATTTCAGACTCAAGGCATTTCAATACATAGAGATGATCGTTGCTGGTAGGATTGGTTTGCTATTAATTTCATTGGACGGTTACTAGTTATTAGTTTTGGTCTAGCTAATGTCTTATAATAAGCTATGTATTGCTAATGTCTTATAATAAAGGAAGGTTCCCTAACGAGTGTGAAAGTGAGACAAGGGACGCTTTTCAATCCTTTGTTCGAGGAGAGATGACGAAGAGTACAATAAGTCTGAATGTAGAGACACAATGTTGAAACTTGAAACAATTAATTTCTTTCGAATTTGCTTTGCTTATTGGTTTTTCCCCCATAATTAATTGAAATAGGGAAAAAGGTGTTTCCACGGCGACGAAGAAGATGACAAGAGAAGGTAGGAGTTTAGGTTTGTTCTGGTTTATTTGAGCTGTGATTTTAATATCTGCCTTAGATGTAGTGTTTCTGTCTCATAAATGTCTTGCAGGAGAGAGGTTTGTATATCTGTCTCAAAGGTTGTGTTTCTGTGTCTTAATTTTTTTGCAGCAGATAGGACGAAAGATGTACTTATTTTGGGGTCTTGGAGATGAATGTAGACATGAGTTCCTTTTCTCACTTTTTTGTTCGGTGGAATTATCGGGGAGAGGCTATGAGGTGACATCATTATGGTGATGAAGGAGAGGGATTTTCTTATTTCTTATTCCTTTTGTGTAAAGTTGGAATAGGTAACTCGGGGAATGGTGGTTAGTACAACCTTCCAACCCATCCTTTTCATTCTCTTCATTTAGGTAAAACCGCTTATCCGGTTGAAGATGGGTTAATCTACGTTAAAATTTTGGCTAATAGGGCGTAAAATAACAATTTAGAAATCCTTGTCATAACAATTTAGAAATCCTTTTCAGTAAATTTCACTATAAACAATTCTAAAGATCATTCTTGAACCAAGGTTAAATAGTTTTTATTCATGTAATTTCAAGTTCAGGGGTTAGTCTGTCTTCACTGCAGTTTTTACCCATGTTTGGGTTGTTAGATGGTTTATTTTTTCTAATTTTCTTTGCACTATTTTGGGTTATCTTTTTAACTTTGTTGCGGGATGTACAGCAGAACCGAAGATGGATGGATACAGGGAAACCCATACCAGTGGAGGATCTGATAAATGGTTTCGCCTGATTAACCTGTAAAGTTATTGAGTGCGCATAGAACCATATGAGCTACATCCATTAAGAGTTGTGTTTTATTTTTATTATTTCCACAGTATGTTTCCAAATATGTGCACCTGTCTTTGTGTCTGCGTGTGCTTATATTCTATAAACAAAAGGTGGTTATTAAATCACATGAATGTGCATCTATCTTTACGCCGTAAGGCATTTCTCTCTAAAATCAACTCTCCTCCTTGCCTACCTGTCATTTTGTGCACCATACGATTAGATGTTAGACGATTACACAAATTTCAACCGTTAGATCAATGACAAAGGGAACAGACACAAGCGGAATGGAAATAGCACTAGGAATGCATGCGGTCAGAACAGCAGGCCCAAACGGAAGACTTGTGCAGGTGGATTTGGAGAGGCATCGCATTCGAGGTTCTTGGGATCTCAGCGATGGGGAGCTCAAGATGAGGTCGCAATGGCCGACTGTTGATGGCGCCCTCGAAGTCACCGAGCTCGATGATTGTGTGAAGAAGGCTCGCAATTTCTTCTATGGGGGATTTTTTCTTCTTCCATGGATCTGGTTCCTCAATTGCTTTTACTTTTGGCCCGTCCTCAGACATCGCTCTCGTTGCCCTGAAGTTCGACCATGTATGTACACACTTTCTCCAAACCCTTCACTCAAAAAAATATAATTCTGGTGTTTAGGGCATATGAAATTGCAATTATTTTTTCTTTTTTGTTGTTGAAAATTAATTTTTTAATGAATGTTGTATTGAAACAAGCTTTTGATCTTTACTGTTCAGAGAGAACCACTTTCTCCAAACCTTTCACTCAAAAAAAATATAATTCATATGTTTAGGGCATATGAAATTGCAATTATTTTTTATTTTCTGTTGTCGAAAATTAATTTTTAATGAATGTTGTATTGAAACAAGCTTTTGATCTTTACTGTTTAGAGAGAACCAAATTAATTCAATATGCCCTAAACCAAACGCATCAGTCACCTGCTGACTTCAGGGTCTTTTATCGTTGATGACCGTCCTTGGCATTTGACCAATTTTTGGGAGAAACATCCCTCTGTATCCTTGTTTATTTGCGTTTTCAGAATATTTGGCTGCGATTAATGGAAACCGATCTTATGGTTTCCTGGGAATCGATATTACACCGGATGTTTGTCCTTTGGAAACTACTCCATGGCCACTCATTTCATAAATTCAGTACTTCCTTCGTTGCATGACAAACCATTGGATGAATCATATGCATTCTCAGAGTTTCCTTTGAAGGAAATGTGCCATTTAGCCAATCTTCTCAAGATGAGAAACATTATTGTGCAGAGGTGGATAGATACTTGTTTCTTGAGACTTATAACACTATGAAATCTATGTATTCAATGCCCTATCTGTTAATAATTTTTATGCATCTACAGCTAAAGAAGAAAAGATTGGATATTTTTCTGTCCACATCTCTATATGCGTTGCAAATTAGAACATGTTGGAGATACCCTTGTTTCCATTAAAAAAATACATCGATTTCATTCACTGTTCTATTTGCTTGGCATGCATTTCATTTATTTCTGGCTGTTTGGTTGTGTTAAGGTTTGTTTTTCATATCTCTGGGTTATATCTGGAATTTTCCAAAAAAGCAAGAGTACAGTGGCTAAATCATCCCCGAATTGCTGCAAGATGGCTCTGCTTTCAAAGTCCGTCCTTCCGGGATTTAGCAGAGGTGTCTGGGAGCAATTAAAATAAACAAAGAACAGAAGAAGCAACAACTTAAAATAATCAACAACAGCAGATTAGTGAGACTTTGATTTTAACAGGACATTACTTAAAAGGAACGTACATCTATGTAATTGTTTTTTAGAGATGGAGAAATGGGTTGGCTCGTGGGGCTTCTTTCTCCTTTGTACTTGTAATTTGTTCTCTTCTCTGCTACATATGCTATGTGGCTTACTTGTTGCCTATTATTGTATGGGAATTTGTTATTTGACAATATGATTCTTCTGAGAAGTTCATAGTGTTACATTTAACCTTAGTTATTTTGCTAACATGACATTGTTATTTGATTGAGTGCTTAGTTTGCACTTATACTTGATGTCTTGAAGTGGCTAGGGTAGAGTTGTATGTAGGTTTCTTTCCTTCTACAAGACTCACTGTCAAGCAGTGGTAAGGAGGTTGACTTTCCTTAATCTTGTGGGATTCCTCCGAACTGGTTGCCCTATCTGATTTCTTGAGTTCCTCTTGGACCATTGTTCTGATTTTGTCTCTATAACCTAGGGAGTAGGAACTAGCCTTGCCAGATGTAAATATGTTGATGAAGTAGGCCTCCAATTGATATTTCATAGGAGGAAATTACATCCGTCTTACCATGAAAGAGTTCTCTCAAGATGCCCCTCGCTACTAGAAATCTTCTTGATGTTTACGTGCCAAAAGAATTCTCATTGTTCTAACTACTTGACATTCTACCAGACAATTTACTACAAGCATATACTATGCAATTGCAAGCATGTCTTATTGTTATGTAAGGGAATGCACACTTGCTCTACCATCTTTATTTGGTGTTATCAAATGATGTAACGGTTGCAGCAAATTGTGGATTGCTATTAAATTGAAAGTCTTAGTTTTTTTTTTTTTGTAATTACGCCGTAAGGCGTTTCCCTCTGAAATCAACTCTCCTCCTTTCCTACGTGTCATTTTGTGCACCATACGATTAGATGTTAGATGATTACACAAATTTCAAGCGTTAGATCAATGGCAAGGGGAACAGACACAGGCGGAATGGAAACGGCACTAGGAATGCATGTTGTCAGAACAATAGTACGTCCTCCCTTCAGTGCAGCGCAGGAACTGAAACGCCAGGCTATCTCCACAGTTGGTCTCAGGTTGCGTCCATGCCCCACTGGGAAGACTTGTGCAGGCCCAAACGGAACGATGCTTACGGCAAGTATGAACAACATATCATTTACATTCCCCATGATCGCTCTGCTTCAAGCTAATTATTTCGGCATTAATGACGTCTTTACAACCGATTTTCCTTCAAATCCTGCAGTTACATTTAACTATACAGGAGATAATATACCCCTAAGTCTTTGGACTCCTGTATGCGCAACAAAAGTGAAAGTACTAGAATACAATTCTACAGTGCAACTGGTATATCAGACAACAAACATCTTCGTGGTAGAGAAACATCTGATGCATCTTCATGGTTACAGTTTCTATGTGGTGGGAGAAGGACTGGGAAACTATAACCCAGCAATTGATCCACTCAACTTTAATCTTGTTGACCCCCCTCAACGCAACACAGTAATCGCTCCAATGAGTGGGTGGGTTGCCATAAGATTCAGAGCTAATAATCCAGGTATATTTAAACTCATTAATGTTACCCCTGCACTGCAGTGTCTCCCCATAACATTTCAGTGATAACAAAGCAGAAATCATGCCAGCTTGGATGGTAATTAAAGATGGAACCACAAGAAGCAATTTTGTGGTAAAAATATGCAAAATCTTGGAGTAAGCTGAAAGAACAACAAAGTCTTTGAGGAAAATGGAAGAGCAGCAAGCAGAAAATATCAACAGTTTCCCAGAATGGAACAAAATATTAGAAGAATTTAACAAAATGCCTTCGCAGACCAACACTTCCTGCTAGCTGCAGTACCAGTACGAGTCTCGAGAATGATCTGTCACGCATGGGATGTTGTCCTTTGACAGCAGAATCAATGTAAATAGGGTTTTTATGGTATGCAAAATGATACAGGAGTCTCACTGGTTCACGGGCAATCCTCACAACCAAAAACAAAATTTGTTTCCAGTTAAGATATTGATAGATTCTTCATTAATCTTAATTGAGCTCAGAATTTATGTTTTGATCAGGATTTAGTTATAGAGATCATACCCTATATAGAATTCTGGTTTGTAAAACACTTCCAAAGCTTGCATCACGTTTTGAATTGGATTACATTCTGTCAAAAATTGTGATTTGTAAACTTTACTGTTCGGTTGACCATCCACATGTCTGATAACCATTACCATGGAGGAAGATAAATGGTCCAGGATTCATGCCGAGACCTCTCAAGGGAATAATATCAACTCCAACACTTTGTATTACTGATAGTCACTAGACTCTGATAACCATTACCATGGAAAAGGAGAAACAGTCTAGGATTCATGTTGGGACCTCACAAAGGAATAAGTCATTGAAGTGGAGGTTGGATTCACAATCACCGCATGGTACCTTCGTAAACAATGCCTAAGTTAATTTGGGCTACGAGGATGTGTAATACATTTTTATTTGGGAATTGAAATGGGCCAACATGGAATCAAGGTCTAAATCACTGTTTCACATTTGCTGGAGAATGATAATATAGAAGTCAAACTTCCAACCACCACTGGAAGCTCATAAATAGCATCAAAGATGTTTTTTCTGGAGGATTAATAGAAGTCAAACTGCCAACCAACACTGGAAGCTCATGTATTGCATCAAAGGTGGCTTATTTAACTGTTGAATGCCTTCTTAACGTTCCAAAGTTTTCTACAATTTCAATAGTTGCTAAAGTATAGTTTTCCATAAATTAGAAAGGAAACATGTCTTACTTGCTCTTGGGCATATGTTGTGTAGTGGCATTATGGCAATGTCTGTGTTGTTCAAGTTTCTGCTGTGTAAATAATTGACTTGCTTCCAATTTTTTTATGCACTAACTATTGCAGCCTATAGATGCACCATAAAATAAGTTACAACAAATATAAAGCAGAAGAGTGTTTTGCCTTCACACACCTGCTGTGTAAACATCCAGCCAAAAAACCATGCCAAGCCCCAGACATCCATACAAGTTGAAAATAAATAGGGCTTTTTGATAACATAGTAAAGCTCAAAGGAAAAAAATACTACCATATATTTCAATATTTTCAGTCAATACATGGTAATATAAAATTCAGGCTTCAACATATAATTTGGGCCTTGGATCTTCAGACAATACACTCTAAGCTTATTTATCCAACTTTGTTTTTTTCTTGAATCAGGTGGCAGTAACACTAAGCTACATTGAGTTAACAACAACAAAATTCTAAATTAAGTAACACACATTCCAAGTTAGCCCAAGGCCTTGTGCAGCAATTATCCCTGAATTACCTCTTTCTAACAAGAGGCAAACAACTAATCATGTTTATCATGGATAGCAAATGTAGGAAATACATCAACTAAAACATGCAAGATAAATATAATGAAAGATTTTTTTGTTAATCTTCACATATCCTCTGGATCTGCATCTCCTAGAAAGCAAGGTTTTGTCTTACTTTCTATGTAAGGACAGCTGAATAGTACTTTAGGAAGGTTAATTGACCCTTGCTTTATGAATAGCCCTTTAGGAAGAAAAAATCATTTTAGCCTTTATATATAGAGAAGTATTGAATACATTTAATTAAATAATTAAAAAAAATATAATGAGGCAACAAAAACTGTCAAAAGAAAGACAGGTATAGGAGAATGCAACAGAGAAGACAGCAGGATAATCAGGCAACAACTTGAATAGATAAATTGTAGTCACACTTGAGTGTGGAAGAATTCCAGATAATGTAAGGTTGACTCATGCATTTTATTTCCAAAGCACTGCAATTCTCTATCGTATATTTTACTCTCTAATATTCGTTCACCATGAATACATCATTCTTTCTGCTAAAATTAAAATATTTTAGTGGATGGTATGTCTTATATTTGTTGTACATTCATGTCTTAATCAATAAATTTGGTTCCAATTGCTTAGCACTCTAATGTTGCAAACACAAGCTCAATATCTCTCTTTGATCATTGGAATTTTTTCCAATATTTGATACCAAAGCTAATGGTCTGTTCATAAGGAAGGCCAAACTTTAATTTTCAGGTTGGTTACCTATTTGAAAAAGAACAAGAAATACAACAAACAACAATGCAAATTAGAAGTCTCAAAGTACACCAAAACCATGGTTGTAGCTAGCTTGACTTTGTTCTTTGTCTAAAACAGATCTGGTTGTAAAATTTAACAGCATGGGATTTCATCTGGAAGCTCCACATGGGAATTCCATTATTGAACAAGATCATTTAGCATTCTGGAAGAAGATGAAGTCAAACATACCATATGAACTGCTAATCACAAGACTCTTACTTGTATCATTTTGAGCATTAATGATCAAATGACTCACATCAGCAGTGCCAAAACACCAAAAGAAAAATGGAGCACACGTGTGTGAAAATAAAGCTGTAACTATGAGATTTGTCTGAGGGAACTTCACCAAATAAAGAGGAGGCTCCTAATATGTAGCCAAACACAACAATCAATTGAAATTCAAGCTATTTAACATTTATGAATATCAAGCTGTCATCCTAAGATATAGCTGAGGAAGTTTTCACAAATAAAGATGACAACATAAGATGTGGCCAAGAACATAAGATGTGGCGCACAGCCTGCCAGGATTCAACACTGCGAGCGGACCTGCGAGGTGAGCGAGCACCGTGAGCAGGAGAAATGAATGCTCTAGAAGACATGAAAGAAATATTGAAGGTTGATAACAAAAAACACAGTTTTCTTTCAGCAGGTAGGAAGAAGAAGTTCAAGAAAAAGGTGGTTGATCTGACACGAAAATGAGATTCACTTGCAATCATATTTTTTGTTGCTAAAATAGCAAGGTATAACTCATTTATTGCAGAAAGCAATGGCACCACACCAAAGGAGCATTGTAAAATGTTTTCAGTTGAAAAGGAGGATAAAGAAAATGTGGCAACATACTTCAGGCAGTCTGAGCCTACTACTTACATCAATGCTCCACTGGTTAGCGCCCTTGGATTTTTCCGTGGTCATCCTTCCTAGCAAGCATGTGAAAATTAATGCGCACCAAATTCCTCTCACAGAATTGAATATATTTGTACTCAAAATCTCACCCCAATGAAAAGCCCAAATAAACTATGCACCTCGCAAAGTGCACAGGTAGGCACAGTGGATGCAGGAAGCTTGCAATGGCAGTGGTAATGGATTATCTAATTTTCATGGCCTCCATGGCTAAGTGGGTAGTACACAATCAAGCACACTCGATGCAAGAGCTTGAGTTTGCAATTGTAATGGCGGTGGTTTTATTGTATTTTTTTCAACTAAAAAAATTGTGTTTGGAGCAGTTTTCAGATATATATAATTTTGCTTGAGATTGGACCGCGTTTGGAGCAATTTTCAGATATATATAATTTTGTTTGAGATTGGACCTCCCTATTTAACTATTAACCATTAAACCACGTCCTAAAAACTATTGAATATGTCTGAATGGCTAAGTGGTTCGTTATAAATTTGGTAACTGATTACGATGCAATAGGAAAACACCTTCAACGTCACTCGAACCTGCACCCAAATGGAGACATTGAATGTATCTATTCCGCCAGATGATGGGAGCTGCCAATGCAGAAAATTTATAGAAGCACCGGGTGGGATTCGTATGCATTGGCCTTCTGGGCGCCCGCCAAAATGGTGGATGTCATTGTTCACAGAGTATAATTTACCTTATGCCTGGCGCACAGCCTGTCGGGATTCAACACTGCGAGAAGACCTGCGAGGTGAGCGAGCACCGTGAGTAGGAGAAACGAATGCTCGAGAAGACATGAAAGAAATATTGAAGGTTGATAACAAAAAAACACAGTTTTCTTTCAGCAAGTAGGAACAAAAAGTTTGAGAAAAAGGTTGTTGATCTGACACGAAAATGAGATTCACTTGCAATCATATTTTTTGTTGCTAAAATAGCAAGGTCTAACTCATTTATTGCAGAAAGCAATGGCACCACACCAAAGGAGCATTGGAAAATGTTTTCAGTTGAAAAGGAGGATAAAGCAAATGTGGCAACATACTTCAGGCAGTTTGAGCCTACTACTTACATCAATGCTCCACTGGTTAGCGCCCTTGGATTTTTCCGTGGTCATCCTTCCTAGCAAGCATGTGAAAATTAATGTACACCAAATTCCTCTCACAGAATTGAATATATTTGTACTCAAAATCTCACCCCAATGAAAAGCCCAAATAAACTATGCACCTGGTAAAGTGCACAGGCAGGCACAGTGGATGCAGGAAGCTTGCAATGGCAGTGGTAATGGATTATCTAATTTTCATGGCCTCCATGGCTAAGTGGGTGATACACAATCAAGCACACTGGATGCAGGAGCTTGAGTTTGCAATTGTAATGGCGGTGGTTTATCGCATTTTTTCAACTAAAAAAATTGTGTTTGGAGCAGTTTTAAGATATATATAATTTTTCTTGGGATTGGACTGCGTTTGGAGCAATTTTCATATATATGTAATTTTGTTTGAGATTGGACCTCCCTACTTAACTATTAACCATTAAACCACGTCCTAAAAACTATTGAAGATGTCTAAATGGCTAAGTGGTTCGTTATAAATCTGGTAACTGATTACGATGCAATGGGAAAACACCTTCAACATCACCCAAACCTGCACCGAAATGGAGACATTGAATGTATCTGTTCCGCCAGACGTTGGGAGTTGCCAATGCAGACAATTTATAGAAGCACTGGGTGGGATTCGTATGCATTGGCCTTCTAGGTGCCCGCTAAAATGGTGGATGTCATTGTTCACAGAGTATACTTTACCTTACGCCTGGGGCACAGGCTGCCGGGATTCAACACCACGAGCGGACCTGCGAGGTCAGCGAGCACTGTGAGCAGGAGAAAAGAATGCTCGAGAGGGTTGCAGAGGACATGTTTCGGTTGTGCGAATGGAGAAAATGAATGTTTGGCACGAGGGATCGTTTGAAATTGCGCGGGTGTTGGTTGCCAGCACAGCGGGTGCCAGCTCGGAAGTGGTGGGTCACCCGTTCTCGAAAATAATTGTGGTCAAGCTCCCGGAGAAATGATGGATGGCATGGGCATGTATGTATGGTGAGGCCACTATTGAGTGCATTAAAGGCCCAATAGCACGCTAGTTAGCTCTTGCCATGGTCCTTGCCTTTTCTTTACCTTTGTTTGTTGTCTTTCAACATGGGACAAAGAAGCATTAATTTGTTTTCATTATAGCATGGTCTTTTCCTTTTTTTATCTCTTTTTTTGTCTTTCAACAATTGTCAAAGAAACATTAATTAGTGTGATATGCTAGAAGCATTAATTAGTGTTATATGACATATGACTCATGATTTGTAAGGCTAGGAAGCATGTATTGCATATAGCATGGTCCTTGTTTTTTGTTGATTTTTTTTTTTTGTTCTTCAACAATTGTCAAAGAAGCGTTAATTAGTGTTATATGTTATCGATTGCTATCGATTGCCTTACGTAGTGTTATATGTTATCTATTGCCTTACGGCGTTTTCTTTGCAACGTATGGTGCAAATGCTAGTTGATATAAGGTTTGAAAGAGGGAGTATTATATTGAGCAATTCAACTTTATGTGTGATTTACAACAAAAAGAGTTTATTGGAGAGCATTTTGTGGAGGGCAAAGGTTTTTATTGCTTAATTAAGATCCAACTCGCATCAACTTCAGTGTGAAATAGGATGGTGGAAAAGGCCTAAAGAAGCTTGGGAAAAACGGGTGTGTACATTTTGCATGTTTGGGGCAATGGAATCGGAAAAACATTTCATTTTGGAATGTGACTAATTCAAAGACATCAGAGAAAGTTATGGGAATATGTTAGCATCGGTTTCTTGGCATTGTCTTTTTAGCGAGGGGATTGTTGGAAGGTTGGGCCAACTCATCATCGAACAAGAAAAGGATTGAATTGCAAAAGGCGAAAACCAGGGAACTAATGGTCTCATAGACTATTTTTAGTCTTGTGGACGTTAAAATATCATTTCATTTATACTCTTCCAATTTAGATACCTCTTGTGGGTGTGTTTTCAAATATTCGAATTTTGGTTGTGTTAAGGTTCAATTTTCCCAAAGTTAAATGATAATAATGTATTTAATAATGCTTTATTATAATTTAAGTGGCAATAACATGAATGTGGGGAGTAGGTTTTACACTCTCCCCACCCAAGTTTCAAACCCTCGCCTAGGCATAGTGGGTGTGTATCTAAACATCTCAACCCTTGCTAAGTCATAGGTTTCCTATTATGAGTTGGTTTGCACATTGTTGGCACCAACATAATATTTATAATAATAATCAGTCATATTTGAATCTAAACCTTACCTAGGTAATCCTAATAAGTGATTGATTCCCCTAGACATAGAGAACAAAATAATGCTTCATTGGATGGTAAAGTAAGGGTGGTGATATTGCTCCACAAAGGTTCATTTTTCCAAAGCAGAGTCACATGTTTAGCTCTTTCAATGATGTGGGTATTATCGAATGCTTTGATTTGGTATTTTGGTTAAGTATCCATGTCCACATATAGTTGGTCTTAAGTTCAACTACCTCATAGTGTTTTGCATTGCTACAACCTTTTATACAACTCCATGTGTTGAATTGATCTTTAGTTC
This sequence comes from Pinus taeda, assembly GCA_000404065.3. NCBI lineage: Eukaryota > Viridiplantae > Streptophyta > Pinopsida > Pinales > Pinaceae > Pinus > Pinus taeda. Next base: position 5,749 of record APFE030023630.1, on the reverse strand, counting down.
ATTGCCCATAATATTTGTGCATCACGACAATTTCACATGAAACTCCATGGGTTGAATTTTTACCAACCATATAGGCTCTTTATCAAGTACCCTAGTCTAGGATGAAATTGGTTAAAGACCCATATATTCATTATGAGTTGATTGTCAATGCAATTTCCCATAGTGATTCTACAATGTAATGACGCCACATACAATAATGTGGTTTGAACTTCTACCAATGGTGTCGATTCCATGTCAAATGGCTTGCCATAAAATTTTGATTAGGGATTCATAATCATGTGGAGTTGGTCTTCAAATCAACCCGTTATAAGCTTCATGGGTTGAATTTCTATCACAACAATCGTATTTTTTTTAATGCTTTGATTTGATATTTAAGTGAAAGATCATATTGACATGTAGTTGGTCTTGGGTTCTTCCAAAAACAAGGAATTATTATAATAAGCTAAATACACCAAGCTTTTTTAACAGTAATGGGTATGTAAATTCATATTAAAAAAAATAAAATAAATAAATAAATAAATAAATAAAATTAGGAACCAGTCCATAAACAATACAATTCTTCCAACATGAGAGGATTACCAAAATTCCTCGAGAAATTAGGATTGAGCATGCAGGGTCAATGCAATTCCTCAAGTAAGAGTTCCGTAAAACAAAAATATGACTCATAAACCAACTATAAATTCTCCAAAAAAACCCTAAAATCCAAATACATTTAAATCTCATTCTTAACTATTTATTAGCTTAAGTTTTGACTAATTGTTCATTTTTCTTGGTGAACTAATTTTGACCTTTTTGCTAACTTGGATCCATCCTGAGTTGTCTAGTGTTTATGGGGGTTCACCTGTCTGTGGATGGCCTATACTTACCATTGCATCGTTTAGCTTCATTGGTGAGTCTTCTTCTTCAGCCTGATATGCCCAAGAACAGACCCACTTATTTCCAAAATAAACAAGAGGAAATTCATTTTTCTCTGATTTTTGTTGAGCACGATCCTCGTGTGAAATTGGTCCTGGAGATTTTCCTTGGAATTCCTTGATTTCTTTTTTGTCCTTTGTTTCATGCTTTTCTTCTTTTTGAGTATTTTTGAGTCTCTTTGAGACGCTTGTCCTCTTTTTGCTTGTCAATTGCTAGTTGTTTTTACTCTTTTGTATCTTGAATATTTTATTCCTTGTAGACTGTAAAATGATCTCGTTATGCACCTTTCAACCAAATGGGCCCTTTGCTACCTTTTCGGACTGCCTTATTCTAAAACTTGACGTTTCTCTGAGCTTTGGGGTACTTTTTTATTGTGTGCCCTATTTCATAGTCTATCTTTTGAACCCATAAATAATTAGAGCTAGTCAAATTAAGTTTTGTTGGGAAACCCTTGTTGAAGTCCATCTCAACACAAATGCATGCATAAGAGGGATTGAGATAATCTTTGGTAATGGAAAAATACTCTTACGTTCCCAATGTTTTTTTATCATTGCAAAGTTCCACATATGCAAGGGCAGATTTGGAAGTCTCACCCAAACTAGATTAGAGGAAATTGTAGTTGAAAGAGGGTCAAAAGAGGGGATCCAAGGTTAGGTAAAGAGCCCCACACTTCCCCAAAGCCAAGGTTTGCTATTAAAGACAAAAATTTGATCTTCAAGATTATAAAAAATCATAATAAAAGACCATGATCCATAGGATACATATTTAAATCGTCAAGGAGAAAAGGTTTCTAGTTCTCTGAAATCCAAAGATGTAGATTAGCTAGTCTTGATCAGAGACCGTTGAATCTCTAGAATAAACCTTTTTTTGATAAATCCAAAGCCTCGTCAATGGCTTATGTCTCTAATGGGAATGTGATTGTTGGCACTTCCCACACCAACAAAACTGGAGGGGGAGAAGAACTAGAACAAGAACCCAAATTTAGCACAATTCTAAAAGAAAGAGGGGCGTTATCAAATTCAACAGAAACTTTCCCAAAAGCAACCACCCTGGATGAAGTCAATGTTATGGATCTAGAACTAGGTATGAGAGGGCGAGATACAATGATGCCAAAGACAAAGGATGCACACAATGAGTCAGCGTTCAAAGAAGAGAGAAACTCTGAGGGAGACAAGCCAACTCTAATGTCCTAAGAGATTGTATCCTTCCTTATGAAACTCCTAGAGTTGCCATTACTAAACGAAGAGGAGCAGAGTCACTCTAAGGGTGGGGCGGGTTGCCTAGGGCTAAACCCTAGTCACCACAAGGAGAGTGAATCACAAAACCTTCATTGTTAAGATTGCAAATCAAATGTTAAGGACAATTCAAAGTTCATATTAATAAGTGTTGAGTGCTTAGCTCAATAAGCCATATCCTAGTCAAGTTAAATACACCAAGTTAAATGATGAACAAATTTAAGTTTTTTAGCATGAAGATTTTCACAGTCATTAAAACTTCTGGTAAATTGTGTGTTGTTTTCTTTGGGCATATCAACGAAAACAACGCACAAATTACCACAAGTTTTCATCAGCGTCAAATTTAAGTTTACCAATTTAAATGACGAACAAAATTCTTAATGTCTTTTATCATTTACTTTCCATCATAGTGTTGTTTAAATTACTCTTTTTTTCTTTCTTTCTTTTTTCTCCTTTCTTTTTATTTCTTCTTCTTTTCTTTTTTAAGAATTAGGCTAAGCCTAGGTCGGGGCCAACCCGAATGTTGGGTAAAAGAATGATCTAGCCACTATGGGATGTTACCACCGAGATTGTGCGAAATTTAATCAAACTTGGATGCCACTTGGGAAAGTTGAATTCCCCCAAAGATGGCTCACAACCTCAACCTCTCCCCATGAGATTTGAACCTAAAACTTAGTAGGGACTAAACTCCATATGAACCAACTAGCCTATACCTCGTGCATAATACTAATTAAATTACATATATAAAGTGTTTTGTTAATCCTTGTTTGTAAAAATGACTGTTATTTTAAATCTCCAATCAATTTAACTTATTTTTTATTGCATAGAAAACTAAAGGAAAAAGTCATATAATGTAAGTAAAAAATATGATTTAAAATGTGATATTTTATTAATGTGTGTATGTGTTTTTATATAACTCGTATAAAAGTAAGCACAATTTATAAGTTCAATTTTTCTTCATTCAAGGAACTACTGATAGGATTGTGTGCATTTTAAGGAAGAAAAAGGTTTCTGTAACCTTCAAACCCCTTAATATGATTCATAGCACCCTCAGGTCGGTCAAAGACTCGGTTGACCCTTCAAATATGAAAGGTGTTTACCTGATTCCATGCTCTTGTAGGATGCCCTATGTTGGTGAAATTGGTGGCTCCATCAAGCAAAGAATTCAAGAACATGTTGTTGGCATCAAGCATAGTCACTCTCGATCTTTGACTCTAGCTAAGCACTACGAGAAAACTAAACACCATATCTACATTGAAGATTCCAGGATCCTTGCTAAAATAAGTCATTACCATCATAGGAAGTTTAAGGAGACCATCGAGATTGAGAAACGAATAAGCAAACTAAACAGGGATGATGGTTGGAAAATTAGTGAGAATTGGATTCCTACTCTTCCTTCAAGATTTCTTTCTTCTTGAATCTTTTTGTGCCTCCTTCTCTCTTTTTTGGGTGTTTGTCTCTTCCTTTGTTATGTTATTTCCTGTTTTTACCTTCCCTTTATCCCTTATTATTAATCTAATTATTTTCCTTTCAATTATTTATTTCAAATTTTCTCTTTAGCTAATTGCTTTTAAACTCTAATTTTATTTTCTTTAACAATCTGTTATGTAATGTTGCTTTCACACTTTGTATCCTTTGAAACCCTATCCATCCATTGATCACTCGCCATGGCTAGCACAGAGGGGGCTCCTCCCCCTTTGCTCGATGACACAGCTGCCTTTTAGTCACTGATCACTTCCCTTCCGTTGAAGCAAAGATCCAAACACAAACCTTCCAAGTTAGTTAAATGAGTGGAAAAAATCCCATTAGTGGCAATGCCCTTGGTCTTTTGTTGTTCAACGTTAACCTTCTCAGACTGCGCCTTGGTGGGAAATTTCACTAGGGTGTGTCCTTCACCCAATGTCTTGGACTGAGAAGAATTGAAAAAGAAAAATGAAAGGGAATCTGGGAGTCTATGTTATAGGGAATGGCTTCATTTCCCTCCTCTTCAAGTTCAAGGAGGACAAAGAGGTCATTTTCATCAATGGTCCTTATTTCTTCAGCAATAGCGGTATGTATCTAAATAGGTGGTCTCTGGATTTCGACCCAACGGAAGACATTCCAAATAATGTACCAGTGTGGGTAAAGCTCCTTTGTCTCCCTTTATCATGTTGGAGTGATGACTGCATGCATGCCATTGGAAATGGAGTAGGCAAGTATATTAATAGAGTCGAGACAAAGGGAAGCTAGTTTGCATGTGCGAAAATATGTGTCAAGGTTGACTTGGAGAAGGGCCTTCCTATAGAGATTTTCCTCACAATGGGAGGTTAGAAACATTGTCAAATTATGGATTATGATCAACTCCCCTTCAAGTGTCAGGTTTGCCACGAATACAGGCATTCCACCTGGGGTTGCAAGAACACTTAAGCCAATAAAGAGGTCCTAGCAGGAAACCAATCTGAGCAGTGGAAAACTCAAAGGAAGGGAGGTAACAAAAGAGAGATTGCAAATAAAAAGAATACTAACCAGGGCAACATTGATACCTCCTCCTGTGCGAACTCTTTCGAGGTTTTGCAGTCTCTTGAGGCTAACCAACTGAATGAGTCAGAACAAGAAGTCCAGTCATTGCATGAAACGGGGAACAATGAGGAAAGCATCGTTGATGAAAGGGAAAACATTGAATCCTTGAAAGAAAATTCCCCATATAAGGCACGTTCATCGTCCACTACTTTAGTTGAAGGTAGTATAGTTATTTGCCAATTATCCCAGTCTGTGTCTCCTCCCAAGAGTGACAGAGACCCATAAGAATGCCCTAGGAAAATAATGACTAGGAACATGACGTTGTCACAAGGAGGTAATGAGGAAGCAAACAATAAGGAGACTAGAAGCACGACAAAGAGGAAAGGAAGGCACTCCAAGAAGGAGATTAAGGGAAAAAAGTCAAGAAAAATAAAAAGCTGGGAAATCAATTGCAAATCTCAAACTTGTTAAATTCTTCAGGAAGCAAGGATGTAGCAGGGTCATCATAGGGAGGTTCGAAAGCTCATTCACCTCCTAGATGAAAGTGCTCTCTTGGAACATAAGGGGAATGGGAGGTCCCTCTAAATCCCTCGTAGTGAAAGATCTAATTAAATCAGAAAATCCATTTGTTCTTTATTTGCAGGAAACAAAGTTAGAAGAGGAAGAATTAAAAAATGTCGATAAAGTTTTTTGGAGGGATAGCAATAGAGTTTGCCAAAGCTCTTGGGGCGCCTATAGAGGTTTGTGCACATTCTAGAATAAATCCAAGTTCTATCTAATCGAATGTGCAAGAAATCAAAGTTGGATAGCTATTATTTTGGAAAGGAAGAATAATAAGGAATGGATTAGGCTAATAAATGTTTATGCCCCTTCTACATACCAGGAGAAACTAGAGTTTTGGGACAAGCTCATAATGCTAAAGAACAAACAATGGAACCAAAATACCATTATCAGAGGAGACTTCAATACCACTTTATTTTCATCAAAGAGGAAGGGTGGAAATATAGTGATAGATCCATTTAAAGAACAAATGGAAGATTTCATTTCATATTGGGATATGTTGGATGTTGTTATAGATCTAACCTGAAAATATATGAGAA
>APFE030023629.1:91074-108544 GCA_000404065.3 Pinus taeda | reverse complement strand
GCTTGTTGCAGGATCTAACATGCAGGAAATAAATGTGCTAAAAAGAAAATTGGCAAATTCATTTGCAATGAAAGATTTGGGAGCTGCAAAACAAATCCTTGGTATGATAATAACTAGAGACAGGAAAAATCGTAAATTAACATTGTCTCAGAATGAGTACATACAAAAGGTGTTGAAAAGATTTAACATGCACAATGCAAAACCAGTTAGTACACCTTTTGCTAGCCATTTCAAACTTAGTAAGGAAATGTGCCCAAAGACTCAAGAAGACGTGGATTATATGTCTAAAGTTCCATATGCATCAACAGTTGGAAGCTTAATGTATGCAATGGTCTGCATAAGGCCTGATATTGCATATGCAGTGGAGTTGTAAGCAGGTACATGAACAATCCAGGAAAGGAACATTGGATGGCAGTGAAATGGATTCTCAGATATTTGAAAGGTACCACAGATCAAGCATTATGCTTTGGTGGTTCAAACATTTCTCTACAGGGATATGTTGATGCAGATATGGCAGGTGACAGAGATAACAGGAGGAGCACTACAAGATATGTATTCACTGTTGGTGGAACAGCTGTCAGTTGGGTTTCAAAAATCCAAAGTGTTGTTGCACTTTCAACAACAGAAGCAGAGTATGTTGCTGCTACAGAGGCTAGTAAAGAAATGATTTGGTTACAAAGATTTATGGGTGAATTGGGTAAGGAGCATGATATGGGCACGTTATACAATGATAGTCAAAGTGCCATTCATCTTGCAAAGAACTCAGCATTTCATTCTAGGACGAAACATATACAGCTCAAGTACCATTTCATACGATCAGTGTTGGAAGATGGAGAGTTGAAGCTGGAAAAGATACACACTAGCCAGAACCCTGCAGATATGCTATCAAAAGTTGTAACAAGGGAGAAACTGAGCATATGCTCAGTTTCAGTTGGTCTTCAAGGATGACGATGAAGATGAGAAATGGCCAGGTCTAAAGAGGATTCATTGTCCAGCAAATGGAGCAGCGGTGGCGTTGCTACAATCAGTCTCCAAGTGGGAGATTATTGGGTGTGGAGCCTAATTATCTTCTATATTCAAAAGTACCACCACATTGGACCCGAGTTCAAAATGGGGGTGGCAACGCCACCCGTACAATATTCGCTACAGGGGGGTCCAGGGGGGCGGCTGCGACCTTTGGGACCCCCCCCCGGCAGGGGGTTTCGGGGGCAGCGCCCCGAAGCTAAAAACAATTGTAAAATTGCCTTGTAAAAGTATAGTAATTTCTAGTCAATTTGGGTCGTTCATTAGGCGGATGATCTGACGGTAGAAACTTATGTTTAGTTTAGGGCTTTTTTTTGCCCTAGAAGGCAACCCATCTCTTTGTATGAGGGCATTGTATTTGAGGCTGTGAGATAGATGTGTATTCGGTGTGAGCAAGAAACAGAGAGGTGAGACTGTGAGAGAAGACAAAGGATATTACAGCGGATTTGCTGTAGGTTGTGTCTCTTCATTTTGCTAGATAATAGAAAGGAAGGACTGGCTGTTCGGGGTGGCCGTAGCCCAAACTGGGTGAACCACGTATATCTGTGTCTCTCTTGTTTTGTGGGTTTTCTGTGTTTATATTTCTGCATTATTTCATGTGTTCCATTGCTCTGTAATATATAATATTCTAACAATCCAAAGCTAGAGTGCTCCAAGAAAACTCTAAGTGAGCAAGAGTGAGAGAGAGAAAGAATATTGAGAGAGCTCCAAACTTGAACTTACAAAAGGTTACCAACTAATCCTCAGAAGCCTTTTTATTAGTGGGGCCTCTATTTTCTTCATTTTTCGTTATTTTCCTTCAATTGCCTCCTCACATGCAACCTGTGACCTTTCACCTGCCTTTTCTCCTATTTTCTTTTATTTTCATTAATAAATGTGCCAAAACTACCTTTTTGCATTTAATGCCTTTGTCTTAGCCTTCACCAATTTTCCTTCACCAAAGCACACATCTAGTGATGCCCACTAGGATATATTTGCCCAACATTTAGGCTGGAATAAGTGTCCCTTAACCATGATCTTATTTTTCCTTTATTAACTTTTATTACATGAACTTTTCACCAGGGATGTTACACAAAATTTATGCAAGTCCTTTTCCCTCAGTAGGCAATAAATGCTTTCTTCATATATCAATTTGCATTTTTTCTAAAAGCATAAATTCCACTTGAGTAACAGAGATTAAGTTTTCCTGCAACTCTTATTCACATTTGTAAATGAGTTATTATTCCTTTAAATACTCTAGAAATTGATTTTCCTATTTTAGTAACAATGCAACTTAAAATGTTTAACTTTTAAAAAAAAAATATGTTTTGTTAATTGATTATTTTATGTTACAAAAAGTTGCATCTTCTCATCTCATTTCTCAAGTAACGGTTGGCCTCACTCTTACCAGATTTATTTTCCAACATCTACATGCCCGCAAATACATCGTAAACTCCCAAAATGACAAAGACTTACATAAGTTGACAGGAAAAAAGTGCTAGAACACCCAAAAAACCAAGATATAACCAACTAACATCGGGTATCATCAAAATTTACTGGAACAAGGTGATCAGTGTCTGAACCAGGAAATGGTGTGGGTTTGAATTCACAGTGAAAATTCCCCACCATATGTGCCAATTATGTCTCCAAACAATTCAACTACTCCTGGATGCGTCGTAGCCCTCTCTAGAGGCTTACCAACCTATCATGCACCTCCCACATGTTCACCTAAGTATGATTCATGAAGTCCATTACACCATTATGGTTATCCTACCTTGCTCGATTGATTTGGTCCAAGGTATTGCTAATTTGCAACAGGAGCCTGTCATAGTTATTTTCCACAAATCCATTATTAGCAAACTGAAATGGGTAGAAGGCAGAGGATACAAAATCTCCCTTGCACCCTACTCATTTTACTAATGATGACCCTGTAAATTCCATCCTTCCAAAGCTATCAAACCCAACCTCTTTGGGGAGGCATGATTATCTCCTGGTTTAGAAGTTGTTGACGCTAAGCGAACTCATACATCCACATCACCTTGAGTCGACCCCACTTATGAAATATACCACCACAAACCTCCACAAGCACCACCCAAATTAGCTAAAGGAAAACCAATTTGTCTTTCTGCAATTGAGCTCCCACTGGATATATATTCCCCAAACTTCTCAAAAGAGATAAGGAGTGCAAAACGTTAATGGTGTTGATACCTGAGCTTTCCACAACCCCACTACTAGCCAACCAAATACTTAGAACCCTTTCCCAACTACATCAAAGCCAGAAACCCCGTGAAACCATGGATCTCTCTTCCCACTAATGCTTGTGGAAATTATTTTCCTTGCCCCAACAAGGTCTCAGGTGTATACACCTCCCTAATGTAAACAGATAAAACAACCTATAGCGCTCCTTTACATCCAACTAGACTAGCCAAATAAACTATCACTAAAGAAATCTAAACTAAAATAATTAACCACTGTAAACAAAACAACCATATAGGGAGAGTTCAGCGTATTATGAGCAACCCACAACAGCTCTGAGAACACATACTTAGATTGAACGACAAAGGTTAAGCCTTTCCTCTCCCCATGGATTCTCCCACCATGCAACGTTGTACCATAATTCCACCTCTTTTCTCCCTAAAAATTATTTACACAAAGATGTACTCTATCAATTTCATAGAGGAAGCCTCCTTCTGCCTTTGGACTGAGGTGAAAATATTTCCTTATACAGATCACCTCAAACCTTGACTCTCACATATGGAACTTGCCTTCCGATCCTACACTCCTTATGCTTAGTCACATCATCCTCTTCGCACATTTTGATGTCCTCTCAATATCTATTATTAGTTAATGAGCATGGTAACCATCATGAATAAAATTAATTTCCACCATCTAGTGGATTGGGGTTTTGCACATGTGTGCATGTAGCTCAACTATCACCTTATGTTTTATGTTATGTCGAGGGGGGTGTAGGGTGGCGAGCCCCTACCACAGTCTCTGATAACTACTAAGTTGTAACCCCCATCAGGGTAATAATTATTTATTTTTCAATATTACTGAAAAAATCTATTCTTAAACATCTGATTAGACCATACCTTGAAGGCCTTATTGTAGCCTTTGCACAATATAATACCATGTGGATATGTCCCTCATATTTTTCTGCCATAATTTTTTGATGCAATTACAATCTTTATGCTAGTATTTTTAGATATTTTTGTTGGAAAAATACTAAGAGGGGGGGGCGGCATGGGGGGGTGAATTAGTATTTATAAACCAAACAGCATATGTTCACGACTATAATGAATGAAACAAACATATAGATAATATACTTGGAAAACAGTTAACCCATTGTCTGTTCAACTTAAATAAGAGTGTAAGTTGTAAATAGATGTAGTAAGAATAGAATAAATCAACAGAAATAAGAAGCACACATGAACACTAGTATTTTTCAGGAGGAATCCCAATGTGGGAAAAAACCACCACTACTGGCATCTCAGTCTTTAATCTTCTTATTATTAAAAGTGTTTACAAGTTTTTTACTGGTGCAGACTCTTTCTAGTATGCAAACATCTACATGTTGAAGGCTACAACCTTCACTTGTTTTCCATCTTCTACTGGAAGGGAGCTCCAACCCCCTAGCTCTTGTACTAATTGATATGATTACCAGTACATAGGCATTGGCCTACAGAAGGCTACCACCTTCACTCATTCTCGAGGAACCACATTTCATAAATTTTTAGACTGGATACTCCTGGTACACATTAATCATCACTGCAATACAACCATAAAACATAATTGTATCAACCAATCACTGAAACCCATCAACTCTAAAGCAAAAACTCAATCAATTAATCAATATGAACATTCAGATCACTATCACAAGAACAGAAAGTTGAACTCGGAACACTGCATCAACAACAAAAAATAGCTACAACCTCAAAAATCATATGTCAAAATGTATACGCCACTTTAATGAGGACAACCTGCATGTATATGCTACTTTCTGTAACTCAACCTGTGTATACCTCTAAAGATACTGAATCATAAAACTTCTTAAGAAAAGACTATACTAACCAAAGACATTCTAAAGATATACTATCAAATTACACAGTTCTAAACAGATAGCAACAAAAGCTCATCCTTCTTACTCAATCAATTAGTCAGGTAGACTCAATCTCCTTATACCATTAGTTTAACTTTAGATCTAATAAGACATCATTGACAAACATCAGCACTGATCAGATAGATCAATAATTTCTGAACAACAAGCCCTTGCTCTACATACTCTGCTTGTAAGTCCCTAATATTCGTGTACACACGCCTTCACCAAGGTGAAACTACATATAGATCTGAAAATAATGACTTATAACTTCACAACTTTTCAAGACTTCATATATACCCAGTGTTACCACTCCTTCGAATCTCCAAGGCTGAGGAAGAGTCCAGCTAAAGTAACCACAGACCAATATTTTGACTTGGTAGCTAGCCCTACTAGGCCAGAGAGGGCTCTCTCCAAAGGATCACTTCCAAGAGGGCTGGATAGATTATGATTCTAGGCTATATATAAACTACAGAGGGTTGTTTGATTTGATTTTGATTGGGGTAGTCACTAGATGAGCGAATTAAGTTAGAGAGTGCACTAGGTCAGGGAAAAGAAGAATCAATATTGTAGACATCTGGTGGGACAAGGTAATAAAGTTACTTAAATACTTTATAGTATAGTGATGAAATGGTTTAGATTGGTGAGGTGCTAAAAAGAGCATGAAAACCATGAATTCTTTTTAAACTGAAGAAATGAAACAATTTATGATGATTTTCCCAAAACAAAGCATAGAAGATGAATTTTGCTTATCAAACCTTGAAAATCAAACATATTTGAAGTGAAGTGGATCATGAAAGGTACAAAACATTCACACATATGTAACTCAAGAGGAAACAATATCAAAATACCATGCCATAGGAATCCCACCAAAATAGTCGCAACTCATCCAATATATTTCATGCCAGAGTCTAAAACACTAGTACAACATCCAATAGAGTCCAGCCTATAAAATGATTGAAAATTACATGATATAGGCCTCAAAAAAAACTCCTCCCAGCCTGAGGGGTTGAATCCATGAGAGGAGGAGCAGTTCCACCAAAATCTGAACTGATAGCTAGAGTGTAGAGTGGTCAAAGTGACTCATCCCTAATCACAAGGAAATAATTCATTACACCTCATAGAGTATATTTACCTAATTTATTTACCTTAGGAAATAGTAAAAATAACATAATTACATTTACATGATCAATTGCATTAGTAAAAAGTTGATTTCCCAAGAGGAAAATCCATTCTGGAGAAAAATAGTGAAAAATTAGACAACTGATCAAACACATAAAACCATCTTCAGGCCCATGTTTTCCTCCCTTCTCGGTGTCCAAATTGAGCCCATGATATCTCTTTGTAACTTTTAGCCTATCTAGTCTCCCAATATTCCTTTATATTTCAAAATAGACCTGATTTGACCCTTCAAAATTTCATTCTCCCAAGATTAGTCAAAATGTGCAGAATGAGGATGAAAAATGAAGATTGATCTTGTAGGAAAATTTGGAGCTCTTCCTCAACTCCAAATTTCATTCCTGATATATCATTAGAAATATGTCTATCTCTAGTTATCATTTGACTCGTCAAGAAAGTCATGTGGAGACTCTAGCTAGGAGACAAAATGATTTTCCCAAGGTCACTCGAGAAGTGCAGCGACTCTCTTGTAGAAACGATAGTTTTTACATTACTCCCAAACCATAACACATGTGTAACAACTGAAGGAGGTTTTTGTTCCTTGGCCAATGATGGACAAATACCTCTCTCACATTTGTAAAATTCATCTTAGTTTGGTCATAAACATACTTTGAAGAAAAATTGGCCTTATGTGTGGCAAATGATTTGTCTGTTGGAATGACTTCTTGAAAAATGATGGAGACATGATTTTTATGAAGTGGAGTGGCCTCATACTTTCTTATATGACCTCCCTTAGTCCTCCTCTACTCATATGTCTCTGATTCCATAGACGACCCTAGCTCAGTGGGAGAGGAAATTAGGGTTTAGTGTAGGCAAAACAAGGGAAATGGGAAATTTATAAGAATGAAGGGAAATAAAGGGGATAGGGGGCTTCTAAATTCTTAGGAAAAACTTGGGAGGTAGGGAGGGATGCTAGGAAGTAAGGGAAACTATAATTTTAAGGATTGAGTGAGGGGAAGGGGTCCAAAAGGGCGAAATACAGACCTAGTCTAGAAAAGTGTCAAAAGCGTAGCAATAAGCTAGGGTTTGTAGAAACATGATGATTTTGATGGATATGAGTGATGGGAAGTTTTTAGGAAGGTATATTAAGGATAGGGGAAGGTGGAAGAGCATCAAGATACAATTTTTGTTGATGATTTAACCATGGAGGTCATGAAACCAAGAAAAATGCCCTCAAAACCCTAGGAGAGGGAAATGAGAGGAATGGGCATGGGAAAAGGTCAAGGGAGGTAGATGGAGTGTAGGTGAGTGAGATTTTTTTACTAGGACTACCATCAGTGAGTTAATTTTTTAATGAGGAAAAAATTTCTGAGTGAGACCCTAATATGAATATGAAAAGAGGAGTTTTAATGACTAATGGCAGTGTGAAAATACTGACACTAACACCCAGATCATAGCATTTAAAGGATAAAACATGCGTTAGCACTCAGATCTAGCCTATCCATTATCAGATCATACAATGATAAGTCATTTCAGGTCTCATTATCCTGATCCAAAATTGTATCCAAGGGTGCACAAGATGTTTCAGATCTATATCATAACAATAGCCCTTACAACACAAAATATACTTCAGATAGAACTATTCATGAAAAAAATTTCACTTGCCTCACTAGCCCTTTGATTTTCTCCTCCTTATATACTTAGAGCGTTTGTCAATACCATGGACCAAAACAACACTTAGAATCGATTGTATTCTTAGACGGGATCAAATAACCATTATTCCATGCAATATTGTGGGCTAATACCATGGTATGGACCCTTGGTATTATTTAACCTTAATTTTCCATCCCATACACACTTTTCATTTTGTGAAACTGCATGCATACGTATGCGCTCCTTTTATTATGTGTACCCGCATGTATACACGACTTGGACTAGGTTAAACAACATGTATAACTTAAAACATTCTCTTTCCTCAATTTCTTGATTATGATCTGTAATCCTTAGTCCCATCATCCTGTTCTTTTGTTCCATTACACTGTTACCTGTTCTTCTGTCCCATTACTATGTTACCTCTGAATTGATCTGTTACAATGTGAGTTTCCATCATACATCACTTTATCATTTCTGAACTCACCTGTGGATAAATTTGTTTATCATATATGTGAGTTGCCATAAAGGACAACACATGTACCATAATGCCAATGATTTGTGTAGTGATTTTTCATTGTGAAGCATTATAGAAAAACTACTCAAAATTAAAATCTTTGAATATAGTTCATACTCACATAAATAACATATTTACCATAGGTTACTTCCCACCATAATTGAAGCAAGTATTTGCATGAAAATTTGATAAGAACAAAAGGTGAATAAATATATTTATAAGGAGGTAATTTCTCACCATTATTTATGTGTTTGTTAGAACTTTAATAAGTAGGAGTAAAAATGTAAATGTTCTTACTAGTGATTACTACCCACCAAAATTTATGCAAATCCTCTCCCTCAATATGTAATTAATTTTTCCACTTCATATATCAATTTGCAATTTTATGAAATAATAATTTCCACTTGAATGGCAAGGACTAAGCGGCCATGCAACACTTGTTTTAGTTGTCATTTATATTAGACAGGAAAGTCGCAATTATTAGCACATATCAATTTGCAATTTTTATGAAAGCATAATTTCTAATTGAGTGGTGGGGACTAACTGACCATGCAACACTTCTTAATATATTTTAACCTAAAAAAGTTTAATTTAAGATTTTTTTATTTTTTTTAAATATGTTATTAATTTTTTTTAGTAATCTTATTTTAAATTTAAAAATGTTTAGGTTAAGATTAATTCATTTAAAACTTTAAGTATTATACCTTAACCAGCCTATATCCATCTAATTTTGGATCTATCACGGCGGGCAATGATCAAATCTCTTTTCAATATAAAAACGGTTTCATCTCAATGAGATTGACCCCTCTGATCGTTGGTAGATCTAGAGTAAGATGGTATAGGATAGTTAATTATAATTATAAATATTATTTGATATTTTTTAATTTTATTTTAGTTTTGTTTCATGTAATTTGACTTAGTCAAAAATTTAAAATAGGACTTACATACAACATCTCTAACATTTTGGCAAGAGCGAAAACTCCGCACAATAATAAATTGGTTCCACGTTAAACAATAGTTATTTTCATAGCTTTTTAAGTTCACAATAATTTTTTTGTAAATTTAAAAACTTTTTATTGACATAAAAACGTTGGTATTACATAGATGAAACTATTGGGACCATCAGAAAACCACTGTTAACTTCCAAAGTAATTGGGTGATTCAAATTTAAACTAAGCTTTGTTTACTAAAAGATACAAAATATAATAGCACCTCCAGCTGGTCATTCAAGCCTAACAATTAGATTGTTGATATAGTATTACAAAACATCTCAAAATATCATCCATAACTAGTAGAGATAATCATGATTAATCAAAGAAAGAGATAGGTGTAGGATCCTTGGCACTCGATCTAGGAGGAGCATCATTATCCAAGTGACGCTATAAGTGTCCATCCATGTGAGCTAGTCTTGAATCAAGCCTATCCATAGTCAAGTGATGATTATGTAACATCCTCTCAATGTCCTCTAGTGATGCAAATAAATTGTAGCATTATACCTATTTATCCTTTAAAAGTAAGCGAGCAAAGTCTTCATCTGCCAGTGATGGGCCACAAATTTAGATATTGTTTCTTCCATCCCCTAATATGCCTATGGCCTAGCACCCAACAAGAAATCTCATCCATGAGCTCAGAATTAGAGAAATATTGTCTCTTTGATCCCACTTGATTTTATAGCCTCCTAATTTCTCTCCTCGTCTCTAGAGGGACCGCATTGAAATATGTGGCAACGGAGTCCTGAGAAAAGAGTCACGCCCCTCATTGACCTAGCGTAAAACTATTGACACCATCGCTTTTGCACTAACACATTTTCTTGGTGGCTTGGTGGACATGAGTGGATAACACTTAAAAACAAAATGACCACTACCAGGGAAGTGACAAGAGAAGAGACCATATTGAACCCAATCAGTGACTGAGACTAGCAAGACATCCACATTGTCACTGGAAATAAACCATAATGTAACATACTTAGAAGGCCCATGTGCATGTACTCTATGACTGTTAAAAATCCATAAGAGCCCATTAATTTCCAAGGATAAAAGAAAAATAGTAAAACTCAAACCCCACAATATACCCAACAAATGGTAATTGCACCATCTTGCATGATTTCTAGAGGGTGCAAGAAGGTTAACTTGCCACAAACTAAACATTCAGTTTCCTTTTCCCATAATTAATATATACTCAATGTTCCGTCCCCATACTAGACCACACCCTAGACTCAACAAGAGTATATAAGCCACAACAAAATTAGAATTGACAAAGCCTGAACCCACATTGTTACACAAAATGCAGAGAATAATATTGTGAAGTTGAAGGGACAATACCAACTCACCGTTTTCGAGAGCTCATTCCAAGGCCACTACTAACCTCCACAACCAAGCTCAAGAGAAACCAACTGGTTTTCTCTGCCTCAATTGAAATTCTTCCCTCTTCTCAATGTTAGGTCCCAATAATACTAGTATATCCCCCTTATTGTTATTGTTAATGTAGCCCCCTTATTGTTATTATTGTGCCCCATAGAAGCCCACTATTTTTATTGTTCTTCCATATTGATGGTTGAAAATGACCTCATCAACATGTGAGAGATAACACCTGGTTAGAGCTCCAACTAAGCCTTTCTCTATTTTATGTAGTGGTTCTGACTGGTTCAATTGGGCTCAGTTACCCTCTCTCTCTCCCTGTTGGCTTATAGGATATCTATTACTTAATATAAAGAGAGAAATCACATATGCCCTCTTGTTATGCACATGCAAGCAAGTGGATCCTTATGTTGAGTTTTTGGCTCATCCAAGCCACAACTAACACTTTCCCCTGTGTGGGGGACTTCTAGAATACATAATTAAATCTAACTATAGATATACTCCAATATGAAAGAAAAAATCTAATCCTATCTCGAATTGGAAAAGGATAACCTTTTATCAATTCGAGAGCAGATGAACTAAGTAATCAAGTTAAGAGGGTTGTCTATATGATGATTGAATTCATTATATCTTTTTCATTAATTAAAGAAGTAGTTAATAGAAAACAAAACAAGAATGTATTAAATAATAAATATTTACTGCTTAGTACATTCCCATTTCAATGAATTCACATTATTTCTAATTCTATTCTTCTCTTCATAGATGGGTCATATAGAACTTCAATAGCATAAAACAATTTGATAGGACAATAGTGCTCAATATTAGAATCCAATACACCATTTAGAACATAAATTAACACCAATTAGAGAAATTTTGGCAATAGCAGATTAACTCACATTTCAAACAATAGTGCATTGAAATGAAAATTCATTAAAATCATACCATAACCTCATTATAGTTTTTCATTCCATGAGTATTTTCAGCTCTTTGAAGAAATTTCTTACATAGTCAAAAATAATCTTCTCTTTCAGAATTCAAAATGTTCTCTCTCCATAATTCAACTCACATTACATTACAAAAATGCAAATTCACAACAAGAAAAATACATAATTTTCCCCTAACACCTTATATTTGAAGTTTTCCTGTCACCTACAACTATCTCCTATACAATAGTGCTTTTAGAGCCTCTAGTTTCAGAGAAGAATAACCCCTTGCTAATTCTCAAAACTAATATTTAATAATTACAAGAACCTCCAACAATGGAGAACTGTTGAGAGTAGTTTTCGAAATCCTAAATTAGAGCTCTGAATTCCCCATTTTTTTCTCTATTTGTCTCTATCCATTGCTCCAAAGTGTCTCATATCTAAACTTTTCCAACTAATATCCTGCTACAAACCAATCAAAAACAAAATAAATTAAATTAAATTACATAGTACAAATCAGAGAAAAAAAAACTCTCAATATATTTCTAAATTAAAATAAATAGAATCCAAATAAACGTTCATGCTAAGATTTCTCCAAATGGATCTAATTATATTTTTAACAATGTTGGAAGATGAATTAGTGATAGGAGTTTTCTCAAGCTAATGAAATTTTCCCAAATCAAATTGAGAAAAACCAATTGTTGTTGCAAATTTTTCACTTTGTCTTCTGTTGAATTTTTGGGTCATTAAACCTTATTAACTTATCATTCCTAGATTATTCTCCTCAGTTTTAGCTTTATAACAAACTATTGTGAGCTTCATTTGGGCAAGTAAATCTTGCGATATGCCTCTCCAAAGATGAAGTGTCAAAATTACAGGGGTGGACATTTCGGGACTCGGGGAATAAGGGTTTGAGGGAATAATAAAAATGAAATTACGATAAGAAAGGGTCTCGAAATGGGAAGGGCTTGAGTTATGGAGGAGATAATTAAAGGTGAGGTGGAGGTGGTTCCTCCGAAATAAAAACTAAAGCCACTACTTTAATTCCTGACTACAAAACTACAACCATTTTTATAATATATTCGGGATCTTGTGGGAATATTTGAGAAATGAATATTTAAGTTATATATCTATATCTATATATATATATATATATATATATATATTATATATAATATATATATATATTATATATATATATATATATATATATATATATATATATATATATATATATATATATAAAATTCGATGATGAAGTTTTTTAGGATATATATAAGTCCTTAGCTATGGAGGTTATATAGGACTATTAGCAAAATAAAATAATAATTAATTAAAAGTTAATATTCACAATTTAAAACTAATTAATTTGTAAAAATTAAAATTTATAAATTTTGTACATTTTACCGATGTGATAAAAATACCAAAATTTGGATGAGTGTTGTTTTCTAACTGTGCATCCAAATGAGATGAAACGAGAACTAATAGAAAGCTAGCAAAACATTGAGTATAATGACACAATCATAAGTGAAATTTGAAGAAAACAAAAATATCGCAAAATTGTCGCACACTTAACCAAAAGAAAAATATTAAAAGGAGATTTAGCTAAAAAATTTGAAAAGGGTTCCCATTGTTATTATGAAATAATAAATTAAAAATGGGGGGCACGGGGGGATTGTGATTTCACCACAACAATGGCGACACACAGGGAATAACCAGTTATCTCTACTTAAAAGGTAATGAGCTTAACTTTACCCAAAGGTTAAAGTGAAGAATTCTAATAAACCATGAGACAGTAAAACATTTTCCAAGGGTCCCACATTAGTGATTACAACAATATAAGTTCAAACAAATAAGTACTCAAAGCAGACTTAATCTAAAGTCATGAATACAAATTTTGGGGAATATTGAATATTTAAGATTACCTCATATGAGAAATAGAAGAAGGTATAGATAGGAAGTTTTTTGATAAATCATATACCCATCGATATGAATGGTCTCTGACATTACTTCGCTGTCAGTGAGTCTGATCAGTACCCCAATGAAGTTGTCTTTAATTCCATACAAGCATGTCCCTGCTCCTAGCAAGTCTCCATAGCCCTGACGAGTTTACTTGTATTTCTCATGCTTCCCCTTTTTATCACCCTTTTGATAAACACATTTGGGAGCTATGTTTATGATGTAGCTGAGGGAAAGAGGTGGGATGATAAAAGCGACTTAAGAGAATGGATATAATACTTCCATAATGTTGACTTCCAATATTTCCCTGCAACTATTCATTCATAGGTTTTTATAAAGTGGAAGGATGGGAAGGATCTGCTGAGTTAAACTCAAAGTTAGTTATTTCCTTGAAAAGATGAACTATATCACTTAGAAATGATACATGTTCCTCCATAATAATAATAATACTAATACTAATAATAAAACAAGAGGGCTTTAGGATTCCATAAAAATATCCCTTAAAGGTAAATGAAAACCCATGAAATAGACAGAGTAAAAATTTCCCATGTCTACCAACCAATGTTGGGTAAGAAAATTCCTTTCAAACAAATCTTGATGTAATCACCAAAGAAAACCATGACCAACAACAAAAAGAAAAATAAGTCCAAGCTGAAATAAAAGCATATTCCAAAAATGTTAAATGAAGGAAGGGAAAACTAAAAGAAAATC
This sequence comes from Pinus taeda, assembly GCA_000404065.3. Lineage (NCBI taxonomy): Eukaryota > Viridiplantae > Streptophyta > Pinopsida > Pinales > Pinaceae > Pinus > Pinus taeda. The sequence goes on along the minus strand of APFE030023629.1, from coordinate 94,210 downwards.
CCAAATTAAAAGACTAACTATAAAAATGTCTCAAAAAAAGACTAAAATAAGACAAGCATGTGTGTGTTCATCGTATGTTGAGTTTTTATGAATTCTATCTTGTAGAGTTATAAGAAATTAGGATTTCAAACCATAAAGTGATTAATAGTCATGAGGTAAAATGAAAGTAAATGAGAAGTGTCTGCCCTTTGCAAATTTTTAGCTTCACAACAAAGCATGCATATGAACATATTAACAGTTTTCTAATAAGAGCAATGCTTGCAAAACAAATTGATGGTTCAGGGACTCCCTAATTTAGTTGAATAGATAAACATCATAACTACTCTTCCAAAACTTAGTAGCAAACAATTAGGAGAAGGAATTCCAAATATGAGTTGGTAGGGACGTAAAACGATTCTTGGAAACTTGCAAAACAAAATTTTATATCAGCAAAACTAAAGACAAACCTGAAACAAAAATGTAAAGAAATAGAAAAAGGATTAAAATGGGTATATGAAACTTACCATTGAAGAATTGTGTTTAATTTTACCAGAAATATGTCGATTTTCTCTAACAAAAGATAACCTCTTCTTTTGAATGGAATTAGAAACATAAAGAAGGTGTACTCTTAGAATTTTTTATTGGCCCAAACTCATCACTTATTAAATCTAAACCAAAGCAAGCAGTAAATCTAGAAAAACAAACGATTCATGTTAAGGGAATCTGTAGTAAATAAAATTAATCAAAAGTGAATATGAAAATGTGCTCCTCTATGAATTGGAGCAACAATTTTTCTCTTTGTATTTGAGATTTCATACCAACTCCAAGGTTTACATAAATTTTCAAAAATCAAGACCAAATCCCAATCTATGTAACTCTTATGTGTATATGGAGAGGACTTGAATTTTGTATAATAAATATGAAGCAATATATAAAAAAATAAGAAAATCACTGGATAATTCAATCATAGATTCACCATGATCCATTGCCTTTGCATGCTCTGAATTTACCCACCAATTGGATGTATTGTTATAATGACTACTCAAGAATGCCTTGAGAAACTGAGGATGCACACTAAAATATGACCAGGATGATGAGATGAGCACTGAATAATGAGACAAAGACCGAAAACATAAGCAAGCCATAGGTGATGAACTTTTCAGTAGTTAGGAAGATTGTCGTGTAGAGTAAAAAGAGACCCAACAATGCATGTGAGGATGTATGTCCAATGAAGGCACAACGATAAGATCCATGTGCACACACCATGAAGAATGGATGTCCCTGAAGTCACTTAGTCATCCAAAAGAATAATGCTTGGAATTTCGACTAAATATAATTAAAGACACATCCAAGCTTTTGAATACAATGATAACATGGAAGTCAACATTGAATAAAGCATCATGACATAAAAAAAGTAATCAATAAGGATTTGCACATGAGCACAGTGATAGGTTAGACTGTCTAATAAGGGATGAATTGATCATAGGCATATGAAATGACATTATTATGATATCTTACTAGTTCAATATATTAAGAAAATGAGTAAAGAGGGAAATGAAAATCCCAGAAGAAATATTGTAAGTGCTCTTCCAGCTCCTGGGTTTTCCTCATCCATGTCTTCCACATATGGACCCACAAGTTGCTGTTGTTGATCCAAATTCTCTGCACTACCAGAATTAACCAACATCTTTTACTTCTATGATGTCAGTAGAATTGCATGTGAAAGAGTATGAAAAACCACATGTATATACTTTAAAGAAGAGGAAACATAATGAACTATCATATCAAAGAACATGCACAAGTTGATAATGAAGTTCACCTAGTGTGGGTTACATCTTTGTGCCCGGTGTCAAGAGTGGGTATGTCACTTCCTTAAATTCTACAAAATGATGATTCGTACATGGTGTATTCTTTATCATTATAAGGATAAACTCCCTCAACTAGAGTGGCATGTCTCTCGAGAAGATGTTCTCCTATAGGAACTCTCACTCATATGGTTCCTCCTTTAGTATGACAAGATATCAAATTCTCGCATGAAGTGGAAAACAAGTATCCTCCAACAAAATGGTAAACAAGGATCTCAACATCAAAATCATCATCTCAGAAAATCAAAAGAAAGACATGGCATCACTGCATCACATACCTCCACTTCTGGGGATGGCCTGAAGATTCAAAACTCTGCTGAATAATGGACTGCATCATTGAATTCGTGGTACAAAATTGTGGGCCCTTGGGAATCTCAAAGATTCCCCAAAGATTCCTTCTCATTGGATGACTGGAATTCCACTACACAAATGAAAACTATAACTTCACCATTGTGCTCCTTACAAAAAACTGAGTAAAATGAGTATAAAGTTAGCCTGGTTCTAAAATTGTCAAAATTCGGCCCTTAAGTAATATTTTAAATTCCTCATGATTCTGCAAAGATTCCTCTCGACAAATTGACTGAAATTTTGTTGCTCATATCCAAAAACCAACCATGCCATCAGACTCCTGGTGAAATTCTGGTTCGTTTGAGTATAAAGTTGACATGATTATGTCAATGTGAAAATTTGGCCCCAAGGGAATATTTTAGATTCCTCAAGGTTCCTCACTGCAAGTTGACAGAAGATATGTTGCTTAGATGAGGAAAATGATTACCATCAAATTACTTGTAGAAAAATGAGTAAAATGAATATAGAGTTGATATGCTTCTACCTCTGTAAAAAATCATCCTCCCAGGGAATCTTTCAAACTCCTCATGATTCCCCTATGTCAAGGCTCTGCCTCGATTTGCATGCAGCTCAAGGTTTCATTCCATTGTTTTATGTTCTCGGTACTCCTCCCATGTTGGAAAATTGTAAAACTCGTTTATATATATTTCTCTAGGTGTTAATAACAAAGTTCTCCACTTGAGTCATTGATGGCCACCAAAATTGGCACCGGGGTGGTCAGGGGTTCCAACCCCACCAACCCCCATAGGTAACCATGTTTTTTCTTAAGCACGTTTTGTTTGAATGTGGTTGACGTCATGTCAAAACTGGTTGGAGGAACTTATTAGTAGTGCATTGTTTAATGGAGTGGTGTGGAGCCACTGTGGGTTTGATCCTCATTGACTCTATCATGTATTTATATACGGTAATGGTTCGGTTGGGGGGGCAGGTCCGCCAATGGTCAC
>APFE030023629.1:62179-89292 GCA_000404065.3 Pinus taeda | reverse complement strand
ATATATTCAAACAATGTTAAAAAAAAATCGATCGCTTTTTTTGGGTTTACCGAACAAATTGAAGAGGCAAAAAATTCACCTGTTCCAGCTGTCGAAATTTATCACTGATAAGTGCCAAATTGTTGCCTCTAGTTAATGGTGCCAAATTTAGCATCTTTTGCCAAATTTAGCTAATGGACCTAGTTTTACCAAAATTTTGACTAGCCACAACCTTCACATACGAACTCGAATTGAGGTGTCAATTTTGTCATTGGAAATCTTGCGATGAGCTCTTCAATTTAAACTTGGTTTCACCACAATCCAAGAACTTTGTTTTTTGAGTATTTCCTGAGCCCTCTTGAATCTTTGAGTGTCTATGGATCCACCTAGATTGATTGTGGAGCATTTTTCTTTACCTTTACACCTTTCTTCATTTCTTCGTAATGCTAAGAATCAAAGTTTACGATATTGCAATTCTCCAATATGGAAAGATCTGAAGTATGATGTGCCAAAGGTAAGAGCTCTAATAAACAAGGCTTCTGAAATAAAAATTCCCCGATGGATAAAACTATGATAAACAAATCCTTTTCTATTAAAATATTTTCAGTAGAATTCATTTTCAGAGGTTTAATTGAATCTCACTTACGATATCGGAAGTCCCAATATATAGGGAAAGCATCATGAAGCAGGACCTCGCAATAAAAACATTTTGTAATTTCATAAATAAAAGTCACGATATGAAACTTACCTTTTCGGAATATTATCACATGGGAATATTACCTTTTCGGTACATCGAGAATTCAAATATCATAGATAAAAAATTTCGTAATATTTTATAAAACAACCCTGATAATATTTTTTTCTGATAAGGAGATAAATTAAAGTCTTTTGAAAATGATTTCAAGAGCGCTTACATTTGTCCATAAAATAAGCTTCCTAGATTTACCAAATATGAATGAGGGGGTTGGAATCTTATATCTAAAATCTTAGAAACCATTTTAAAAACTTTAATAAAAAAGACAAAGTGGGACCATTTCCTTTACTAAACCTTTTATTGAGCAAACAAAGAGATTGGGCATGATGATCAAGAAAATGGCCACATGGATCTTGGGCTAGAAATTTGGGAACATATTTTAAAATACTTCCAATATAATATATACTAGGGAATCTGATAAGCCTAAAGGTTAGAAGTGTTGAGGAAAATATATCGGAAAGGTTATTTTCTTAAAAATGAAACAAAAGTAGAGGATCGAGATTCCTAGATTTGCAAGTAAGAGGCTCTGAATCATCTTGGAAGAAAGAAATGTGACTAAAGTGGATGCAAGATGAATGAGTGTAGTGCAAAGGCTCAAATCAACCTGACAAATGTAAGATTCAAAATAGGTAGAGGTAAATTCATGGACAAGAGTACTTGTTGCAATATTTTTGCGATTTTCCTTTGCTTATGGCCCTTTTTAATTAATTATTTAAAGTGTAGGAAGCTACAGGCCCGTGACAAATTAGAATGAAAAAATTCAAACGTTTCATTTAAAATTCATCCATGAGAAAGAAAAATACGATGGTGACTCATATCACAATTCTTCAAAGAAAAAGGAGATGTAGAGCACAAAAATACTAATTCTAATGAAAAAGAAATACTTCCTTGAACATGTTGTGATATAGAAAAGACTAGTTGCTCACTTTACCTTAAAGTTAATTTAATTTACTAGTGAAAATCAAGTCTCCAATTGAAACCAATGAAGACCTACAAAAGAAGCAAAACAAAAATAAGAAGTAAACTATGAAAAAGAGAAAATTAATGACAGATGAAGATGAACATGTCTATGCATACATCGAAGAGTCCAATTGTAAATTTACCTTATAGAACTCGACATTCTCTTGTGTATTACCTTCAATTTTTCATATGTTCCAATATCATCTACTTATTTGATTTAAATTAACTACTAAGTAATGAGCTATTGATTTTCGTCTGATTCACATTTATATTAAAGAAAAAAGTGGTAAACGTGACCATCTTTAAATGCTTGTCAATTTAGGAAATTAATATGTTCAGTTGAAACAATTTTTTGAAATTTCATCATTTATGTTTTTGTTTGCAAAAAGTAATTTCATCCTTATGATGAAACTTTGTGAAAAAGGATAATCAAGAGCAGCATATGTGTGTATGATCCAAAATGCTCTAACCCACTCTTTGCCAAAAATGAAGTAAATAACAGGGGAGATATTTGGGCCCATTACTTGTTTATTAAAAATATGCAATATTGAAATGAATACAAACATGAAAGGAATTTAAATCTAAACTAATCTATTCATAACCCTAATCTAAGGAGAAAACCAATATTAGGTGAAATCATACTTCTAATGTAGCCATTCTCTCAGTTTTATTTCTACACATATGAAAATATTAAGAATTAAAAACAGAAATAAAACTATAACTAAATCATCCAAAAAAAAAAAAACCTACAATGTACATCTAACAAATTCAGCAAAATAAATTTATTTACAAAATTCTTTCCTTGAAATTCTTTCAACCATACGTTTATGGGATCATAAAAATCAACATGTATTTCTACTAATGACTGAAAGGAATTCAGAGTATAAAACATAACATATTTAAATGATGGATCTCCAAATGTTGATGCATGTGTATCATGTGCAAAAGAAAGGGCATGAAAAGAAATCTTCCTTTGCTGGTTGGAATGTAATGATGCCTTCTCAAGTACTTGAGTTTGTGAAGAACTCATTTGAAAATCAAACATAAATTGGACAAACATGAACAAATAATATTTCATCATAAGAAGTAGTTGAAATTCATGCTTGAAATTCTAGAATTGATTTTCATATGTACTCATTAATGCACTTCATGAGATTCTAAATTTATAATGCTCAAAGTGCCAACGTAATATGTTTAAAAGTTCAAAAATGACTTTTGAAAGAAAAGCAAACTCAAATTGAAGAGAATGACAAAAGGAAAATTATAATATACATTAATATTACAAATAATGATACAAAACAGTTGGGATTTATTGGCAAAAATTTCCTTCCCACAAGTGTCAACAAAAATTATGAGTTTAAAACCATTCTTTGAATTCACTTGTGGAAATGAGAAAATTTCAGGCTTATGATTGAAAAAGGTTATTTCGTCGTTGTATTAATCATAAATTGGAATTGATTCATGACCACTGAAATCACAATGATGATTGAATGATTGAGAATTAACTAAAAAATTGAAAATAATATTCTTTTCATCTTCAAAAATAGATTCACTTAAGGAATTGGGAAAATGGGAGTTAGTTAAAACCATTTTTGCAGGACAAGGTTCAGTATTTTCAATTTTCAATTCATCATCATTAATAATTTCTTTAGTATCTTTTTTCTCTGAATAAGGTGAATCGGAACTAGGCAGGAAATTTAATTCCATATTAAGAGAATCTCCAGGATAATTGAAATATTATTTATTGAATTTTCTCTACCCATATCAGAAGTAGACAATAATTTATTATTAATGGCGGTTCCTCTATTTTGAATAAAATTTGTGTTCATGGGGCCCATTGATTGATTATCAATTAAATTATTGTTACTAAAAATAACGAGATAGAGATAAAAATATGAGATTGAAGATATATACCTGAAAGTTTCTCTATGTACAAAGGATTTATCATTTTTCACAATAGATTTTTCCACATTTGTACCATTGCAAAGTTTGGATTGTTGATCAATGTCTTGACAAAAAACAAATTTACCATATGTTTGATTGGTCTACAAATTGTTTCTAGGCTACCCCTTAACTTGAGACTTGTTATCGTCAAAAGAAGATTCTAAATTAATTGCAGTTATTTGCATATTACTACAATTCTCTAGCTAATTTGTTTGTCATTGAACTAATTATTATTGAATTAATTGTTTTTTATTGTTGCTAGTGTATTCTACATCTTGTTAATTTTCCATTTCAATAGATACATCAGCATTATTCAAAAATAGATCTGAAATGAACATCATTTATTTGAGCAGAAACAACCTCTGGTTGAGATTGATGATTAGCAGTGTTTGGAATTGTAATTTGTGGAGAATCAACATTGTCATTTTTGAGAAATTGATTCTTCATTAGTAGAACATATACTTTTTGGTTCTTGATAAGAAATGGAAGGAAGAGATAATAAATGTTTTAACCATCCTATTAGCTGAAATTTGGGAGGTAAATCTTCGAAATGAAGTTGCATTATTATTAATTTAAATCTTATAAAAAAATCATCTAAAGACTCACCTTCCATCCTACACAATTCTTATAATTGATCATACACCTTTTCATAGTCATATTCCTGAAAAGCATGAAGGAAAATCTTTGAAATGTGATCCCACCTATGTACAGAGGCAATTGGCATGGATTAGCACCAGTGTTTAGGTGGACCTATCAATGTAAGAGTGAAGATCATGTAAATAACACCTTCGTTAATATTGAAATTATTACAATTTAAAATAAACTAAAGGAGATAATCAAAATCAAAAGTCTTACCATCAAATTTGTTCTTAGGCATAGCCTCAACTACCTTTATCGAAGTGGAAGTTGGTGGAAGCCTGGTAAAACAACTCCAAGGTGATATTTTAAGTGGGGCCATAATAATAAGATAAAATATTAAAGCACAAAATATTCAAAGAAACAATTAATTGTGGCCCTGCTTTTAGTGCCAAAAATGTTGATGGTCGAAAATGACCTCAACAACATGTGAGGGAGACCACCCGGTCAGAGCCCCAACTAAGACCCTTTTTGTTTGATGTAGTGGTTCTGAATGGTTCAATTGAGTCTCATTACCCTCTCTCTCTCTCTCTTTGTTGGCTTATAGTATATCTATTATTTACCAATAGAAAGAGAGAAATCATATATGTCATCTTGATGTGCACATGCAAGAAAGAAAATCCTTATGATAACTTTTTGGATCAGCCAAGCCACAACTAAGGTTTTCCCATGTGTGAGGGGACTTCTAGAACATGCAATTAAATCTAAATGTAGACCTACTCTAATATGAAAGAAAAAACCTAATCCTATCTCGAATTGGAAAAGGACACTCTTTATCAATTCGAGAGTAGATGAAATAACTAATCAAGGGAAGAGGATTGTTTATATAATGATTGAATTCATTATATGTTTTTCATTAATTAAAGTAGTTTATTCAACTAATGAAAGAGAAAACAAAACAAGAATGTATTTAAGCAATAAATAGTTACTGCTTAGTACATTCCTATTTTAATGAATTCATATTAATTCTAATTCTATTCTGCTCTTCAAAAAGAACTCCTATAGAAATTCAATAGCATAAAACAATTTGATACTACAATAGGGCTCAATATCAAAATGCAATATACTATTTAGAACATAAATTAAAACCAAGTACAGAAATTCTGGCAACAACATATTAACTCACATTTCAGACAATAGTGCATTGAAATGAAAATTTATTAAAATCATACCAAAACCGCATTACAATTTTACAGTCCATGAGCAACTTTAGCTCTTTAAAGAAATTTCTTACAGTATTGAAAAACAACCTTCTCTTTTAGAACTCAAAATGCCGTATCTCTCCATAATTCAACTCATAATACATTACAAAAATGCAAATGCACGGTAAAAAAATACAGAATTTCCCCCTAATACCTCAGATCTAAAGTTTTCCTCTCACCTAAAGCTATAATCTCCTATACAATAGTGATTTCAGATCCTCTAGTTGCATATAAGAGGAACCCATTCCTAATTCTCAAAAATAAAATTTAGTAATTAAAAGAATCTCCAATAATGGAGAATTATTGAGAGTAGTTTTCCTAATCTTGAATTAGAGTTGCAAATTCCCCATTTTTCTCTTTGCTAGTCTCTTTCCATTGCTTCAAAATGCCTCAAATATGAACTTCTCCAACTGGTCTCTTGCTACAAACCAATAATATATATATATATATATATATATATATATATATATATATATATATATATATAATATATATAATATAGTTTATAATAATAATAATAATAATTGCATATTAGAGAAAAAAAATTGCTAAATTAAAATAAATAAAATCCAAAGAAATTTCCATGATACGATTACTTCAAATGGATCTAATTATCTTTTGAACAATGTTAGAGGATAAATTAGTGACAAGAGTTTTCTCAAGCCAATGAAATTTGCCCAAATCAACAAAAGAAAAACTAATTATTGTTGCAAATGCATCACTGTCTTATGCTAAATTTTTGGGTAATTAAATGACTAAATGTACTAATCTTATCACTCCCATAATATTATCCTTAGCCTTAGATTTCTAAGGAGCTATAATGAGCTTCATTCGGCCAAGTAAATCTTGAGATATGCCTCTCCAAAAATGAAGTGTCAAAATTACCAAAATTCGGGAAAAATACATGCCTCAGAGAAAATTAAAAAATTTTAATTAAAATTATAATCTAAACTAATTAATAATTGTAATTAATTTGTATAATTATAATTAAAAAATAATCAATTAATTATAAATCATTATCTTAATTAATTAATTAGTTAAATTACAAATTAATTAAAACTTTAAATTATTAAAACACATATTAAAAAATGGGTCAATGGTTTTTTGGGAACTCCTTTTAAGAGTCCCAAAAATAATGAAGAGGAAGGATTATCATATGGATGAATTGGTAGACATAAGGATTTCGAGAGGGTGGATTTCGGGAGGAAAAGAAATAGAAGTTACAAAATCGAAAGCCCCGAAATGGTGTGAGGTGAGGGAAGAGGTAGAATGATTTTGGAAGTTGGAGACGAGGGATTTCGGGAGGAGTAGGATTTTAGAGTGTTTTTATTTTTTTTTAAAACAAATTACGAAGGGTTTGAAAACCCGAAATCCTAAGCAAGAGGGAGGAGAGATAAGGGATATCAAAGGCGGAGTTATTAAGATAACTACAAATGAATAAGGGTTTCAGGGAATAATACAAATGAATTTACGATATGGAAGGGTCTCGTGTTGAGATTTTATGTTCATTAAATTTGGCAAAAATCTCATGTATGTGATAGCAATAGGATTTGTTGTTAAATTAGCTCCATTTATTCTTGAGGAGGAGTTATTGCATCATATATTTGTTGTGAGAGAATTTATGATTCAGTTTTCTACTCCCAGCTATAAAAATGTAAGCCCGTAGAGGATATTGGAGCAGAGTTGAGAGTGTGTGAGGAATTAAATTGTTGTAATCTCATGTTGAATAATAAGATTGCCGATGCCTCTGTTTGGTGGATGTAGCCCAGATTAGTTGGGTGAACCACGTTAAAATCTTTTTGTTATTTTTTTATGATTTTGTGTGTGCTGTGTATGCTTATTTAATTTTAGCTGCACATTGTTTGCTCCAACATCCTGCAATTGGAAGGGCCCGAGGTATGGAGGAGATAAAGAAAGGAGAGTTGGAGGTGGTTCCTTTGAAACAAAAACTACAACCACTAATATAATTCCTGACTAAAAAACTACAACCATTTTTATAATATCTTTGGGATCTCGGGAGTATTTGAAAAATAAAAATTCAAGTTTTATTTCGAGATCCCAGTTTTTTTTTATAATATTTTAAATTTTATTATAAAGTTTTGTTTGTGATATATATAGTTCCCAGCTGTGGTGGTTCTGTAGGACCATTAGAAAATAAAATAATAATTAATTAAAAATAAATATTTGCAATTTAAAACTGATTAACTTGCAAAAATTAAAATAATATACATTTTGTATATTTTTAGCCCTGGTGATAAAAATCACTAAACTTCGGATGAGTGTTGTTTGAAAACTATGTATCCAAATGAGATGAAACGAGAACCGATGGAAAGCTAGCAAAAAATCAAACATGATGAAACAATCCGAAAAGAAATTCGAAGAAAACAAAAAATCTCACAAAATTGTCACACACTTAACCAAAAGAAAAATATCAAAAGGTGATTTAGGCAAAATTTACGAAAAGGATCCCCATTGTTATTATGAAAATAATAAATTAAAAATGGGTGGAGGGCGGTTGTGATGTCACCACTACATGCCCTTACACTATTACTTTTTTGTAGGCTTTGATTATATTGTGACCCCTTAGACTCCTACATATGCCAAGGAGGTCTTGTCATTTGTACAATCTAAGAATTATTCATTTATGTGATGTAAATGAGGCTTCCCCCTTGAAGAGCCTAATTTTCAAGTTGTTGATCTATATTTTTGTCTCTTTTGTGATTTGGGCATAGCATTTGGTATGAGAGCTTTGAATTCTAGGGTTTAGCTACTTCAAACAGGTAATCTTGGAATTTTCACTATATCATTTTTTCTACGAATCTTCAAAAGCTAAACTTTCAAACACATGGAGCCAAAATCCAGGTGAGTGTCATGTATAAATTTAAAATATTTCTTCTCTATAGTTTCTCATATATGGTCCTAATAAGTTAGGGTATTCTGGAATTTCACCATACAAACATTGGTGTCTTCCTCTGGAACATCAACAAAAATGTTCATACCTTGTTGGATAAAGAGTTTGAAGAGCCTGGTAAAGGCCCCCAGATCTTCTGACAACATTTTTATTTCCTCTGTAAGTGACTTCAGGCAAATTTCCAGAGTGTCTAGTCTTGCAGAGTTTTTAGCTGATGCAAGCATTGTGGCATAGTATGCCTCTTTCATGGTTTCCCCCTGCTTGACGAGAGCTTTGGCCAACATGGTTTTCATTTGCAAAGCCTCACTCTGTGTCCGAACAAACTGCGTGGCTCTAGTGACCGGGGCCCCTGGATCTGAAATCCACTCTATTTCTTCCTCAATTGATTGCATGTCTAGCCTCTCATGCTCCTCATTTACTTCGGCTTCAATCTCATCAATTTTCTTCTTCCCTTTGGCAGAGACTAAAGTTTCATATGCCTCCCTAGCTTTCTTCATCTCTATGTTCGCTGACTCATTGCAACTACCCCCAGCTGACATAGTGTTATTGTAGGTGACAACGTCTGATGGAAACACTTCGGAGAACCCAACAAAGAATAATACAGAGTACTCAGGATGAAGAGTCGGGAGAGGAGCATAATATGAGAGAGCTCTTTGGAAATTCAATGTAGTTATAGTGGAGGGATGAGTCTAAAGCTTCAGTGAGGTTTGCGTGGATCTTTGGATTCTGACAAAATTACTCCTCTTTCTTTTCCATAGTGCCTTCCCCTACCAGTGATCCAAAGAAACAGATTCGTCAGGCTTGAAGTTTCTTGTCATGGGCCACGTGTCATCCGTTGGGCCTAGAGTTCTCTGACAATCATTCTTCTGCAGGATTTCTTTCATCTTCCAGTGCGGGTGATGGTACCTGCCCTCCAAAATCCAATTCGGGGTATAATGATCTAGGAGGTGAGCCTTAATTGCTATCTTCATTCATTATTAAGGCGTGTTCACGTCGTACTACTGCACCCCTCCTCCCTATAACGAATGCCTTTTCTCGATAGGTGTAAACACTTGTCTCGAAGTTTTGTACATGTGACGTCATGCCAACAAGTGTCTGGGTAAGTAATATGGTGATTGATCCTATAGTTGGCCAGACAATCAGCCACCGCATTTGTCATTATTCTTACCAATTGCAAAAAGATTCCGTCGAGGCTTGAGAGGTGCTCTGCTATGAGCTCTGTAACCTTGGCCAACCTCCAGTGCTTCGTTACCTTACCCGGTTTCAAACCCATCTACAGTTTCCTTGCGACATTGATTGCCAAAAGAGAATCCCCTTCTACCACTGTAGTTCCTGTTCCTAGGCGAATTAATATTCGGAGCCCTTGCTCTAAGGATGTGAATTCCATCTCATTGTTGGTGGCCTCTCCCATCGATTGACTAAAAATATGTTGAATGTCACCTTTGTAATTATGTAGGACATCTCCTATACCTGTCGGTTCGAGATTACCTCGAGAGGCCTCCTCAAAGTTCAGTTTGTGAAAGCCTATTGGTGGTGGTAGCCAAGCATTCATGGAGGGGCCTTGTTGTTGTCACGGTTCAAACGAACTGGAGTCGGTACCTACCTCAATTCCAAATGTCTGTAGACTTTGTAAGTCAGTTACTGATAGATCCTTGTTTTTTTCTACTTTCCATATGGTAAGAGTCGTTTCCCTCGTGTTTTGCAATATGGTGGCTCTGATAAAATCTATGGTTTTAGCTTCATTTTGAAACACTCTTCTGTTTCATTCTTTCCATACTGACCACACTATGAAACCAAGGGTTAATTTTCATAAAGTATTAACTGTTTGAGATTTGGAAAAATTACTTCGCCAATTTGCTATGCTTTCCTGTATTGAGTTTTTGTTCCTGTCCATGCTCTTGAAGATGGTTTCCATCCAATTCCATAGGCTTTTTGTCCAGTTACATTTATTGAGGAGGTGATTCATTGATTCCTCCTCATTTTCACACAGGCGGCAGCGTGAGGGGCCTATGAACCCTCTTTTCCATAGGCTTTCCTAGGTAAGGGTTCTACGATGCATCAAGAGCCATAGAAAGGGTTTTAATCTTTGGCCATAGTTCAGCATCCCATACCCTGTTATACCAATTGACTTTTTCCCCTTGGTTTCTTTCTTCTATATAGGCTCTTGGTTCTTTGAGGGTGAAGGTACCACCCTCGAGCTTGCCGCAACGTAGTTGATCTGCATCTTGAGCGTTTCTAATTTTCCTTTTAGCAAGCTCTGTTTGCAGAGCCATCATATTGTTGTCCCTCTCTTCTAGTTGCAATGTGTCATTGAAGATCCATTTTTTCCACTGTTGATTAGTTGTGTCAGGCTTCTAGTAATGATTCACAGTTATCTTTCCTTGTTCCTGGTATCTTCTTTGAATGGTGAGGAAATCCGGGCTTTCAAGTTTAGGTAATTGCTGCCAAGCATCCTCCCAGAATAAACCAGTTTGTCCATTATGAACTTCCCAAAAACTCTGTTCCTAAATTATGCCTCGATTAGCTCTTCCTAGGTTCCAGATTGGAGACCCTTCCGGAGGTTCCTGCATCTTGATCAGATTCTGAGGGCTATAATGATCTGCATACTTGGCTTTCCAATGTTTGTCCCAGGGAATGTTTGGTTCTTTAACCCATCTCCACCATAACTTGGCTCCACAAGCTTAGTTACGGTGTAAGGGTTCTAAAGGCTTAACCCACCCAGGTGCTTGGGTTTGGAAATTTTCTCCCATGCCATTAAGGACCACTTCTGTTTAACTGAGTTTCCCGACCACAGGAAAGCTTTCTAGATGAGTCGGATTCTCTGAAGCACACCTTTTGGTGTTGAGAGAATAGAAAGCATGAATTGAGGAATGGCCTGGAGGATGGATTTGGTGAGGACTAGGCAGCCTACAAAGTTAAGGGTTCTATGGGTCCAATGCTGACAATGCTTCTCTAGATTAGCGAGCATTTTCTCCCAAAGAATTTTTTGCCAAGGTTTTTCTATCAACGGAATACCAAGGTATCTGGAAGGGAGGTTACACCTCTTGAACCTGAGGATATTAGATAGATTTTTCTGGGCTGCTAGGTGCATGTTAAAAAAGAATATGGAAGATTTAGTGATATTGAGTTCCATACCTGAAGCAAGGCTAAACGATTGAGAATGCTTTTGAAACCAAGAGCTTCTTTGATTGAAGGCATGCCACGTAGCATAGTATCATTGACAAACTATTGATGAATGGTTACAGGGCATGAGGGTAAGGGTTGGAGTCCCTAAATTAAGCTATCCTCTTTAGCCTTTCTGATAAGCCGGCTTAGACCTTCCATTAGTATTACAAATAGAAAGGGGGACAGGGGATCCCCTTGTCGTATACCTCTAGTAGGTGTAAACTGGGTTATAGGAGCTCCATTGACCAGGATGGAGAATTTGGTAGACTCAATTAGGGCTAGGATCCATTTTATACATCTCTTCGCAAAGCCAAAGGCATCCAGAATAGCCTCCAAGCAGTTCTAGCTGACTTTATCATAAGCCTTCGAAAGGTCCAACTGCATTAACATGCCAACATTTTTCTGAGTTTGGAGGGTATGAATCATCTCTTGAGCTAGCAATATGTTATCCATAATCTGTCTACCTTCTACATATCCTGATTGTTCTTCCAAAATGATCCCCGGAAGAATTGGCTTTAATCTGTTAGCTATGACTTTAGATATGATCTTTGTACAGAACATTGCATAATGCAATTGGGAAAAACTTCGACAGTGTGTTTACTTCCTCCTCCTTTGGTATAAGGGTTATGAAGGTGGAGTTGAAGGATTTTAGGATGGATGAGGAGCGTTGGGAGTCTTCCACCACCTCCCAAACCTCTGTTTTGATTATTTCCCAACAAGCTTTGTAAAATTCGATGGTGAAACCATCCGATCCTGGCCCCTTACCATTGGGCATATCCCTCACTGCTTGTTCCACCTCTTCCATGGTGATCGCTCGATTCAAACACTTGTTTTGATCCTCTGTGATAAGCTTGGGAAGAGAAGTCATTAAATCCCTGATAGCATCCTCTCTGTTAATGCTAGGTTCCAAAGCAATTTGGCTAAAATGGTTTATGGGGAGGGTTGATATTTCATGATGGGTTTGAAAAGAGGTCCCTGTTCAATCTTCATTCTTAATATTTTATTAGCATTCCCGTGATCCATGGTCGAGAGATGAAAGAATTTTGTATTCTTTTCACCTTCTTTAAGCCACTGAATTCTAGATTTTTGCTTCCACAGAGGTTCCTCCTATTGGCATATGGCCTGCCAATTCTGCATAAGTATCTGTTTTGTGTTCATTGTTTCTTGATTGATATTCCCCTGGATTCATTCCTTGTGAATCTGTTCTAATTGATCCTCTAGCACATTCTTTTCTTTAAATATGTTCCCGAAGACCTCTTGATTCCAGGATTTTAACCTGGTTTTGATATGTTTAAGTTTAGCTTGGAGATTGAACATCTTGATTCCCCTTATACCAATCGATTCACTCCACTACTGTTTTACTTTTTATGTGAACTCTGGATGACTGAGCCAAAACTTTTCAAATCTGAAGGGTTTGTTCCTTGGGGTGCCAAGAATGGCCGCATTCATTATTAGGGGCCAGTGGTCCGATCCTCCACTTGGTAGAATGTCTGAATCCACAGTAATTCCTTCCAGAAGGATGGTTTCTGTAACTAAGAACCTGTCTAGTCTAGAGGCAATTTTCCTATTACCTCCCCTTTTATTGTTCCATGTGAATGCATCGCTCTTAGGGAAGATGTCTACAAGATTTTTTGATTTGATAAAGTCCTTGAAAGCTTTAGCATCCCGATTGAGCGTTCTGATGCCTCCTTTTTTTCCGTGAGCGAAGTGATCATATTAAAATATCCTTTGAAAATTTTTTTTGCTAGGGGATATCTATGCTGCAAGTTGGATAGACTTCTAAGAATTAGCAATTTTGCCTCTAGTTTTTGAGGGCCATAGACATTTGTGCAAAGATAGGTGTCTGGATTACCTACCATTTGGAATTCTATTGAGATGTGAGATCTAGCAACTTCAGAAGATATAAGCTGGAGTACCTGAGGATTCCAAAGAGTGGCTAAGCCCCCTTCCATTCCACTGCTTTCTATCTCTAGGAAATCCATTCTTTTTCCCAATTTTGTATTGATGATTTTCATTATTTTGTTCTTTTATTGATGATTTTCATTATTTTGCTAGAACATTTAGTTTCTTGAAAAAAAAATCATATATGTTTGTTCCTTTTTGACTTTTTTCTTTAATAACCACTATTTCTTTAAGCTATTTAGCCCTCTAGCATTCCATGAAAGTACTTTCATAATTAACAATTTTTTAGGAAGTAAGTGTGAAGGTTGTTGAGTCTTGAAAATGTCATTCATTTTCATTACACTTTCACTATTATGTCCACTATATCACCTCCATTTCACCTCCATTTCACTACTATGTCACCACATTCAATCCCACTTTCATTATCATTGGGCCACATTTATGTTTTTCCAATCTTTATTAATTCTAAGCCTTTTAAGTGAATTTGTGGTTAAAAATTAGGAAATAATGTGCATAAGCTTATACCTAACCAATGGGTTGAGATTGTTGACATGTGTAGGTTGAAAGGAGGCTTCTAGAAGACCCTTATGTGGCACTCTAAGGCCAAATTCGAATTTGAGTGGAAAGAATCATGGGATCATGAGGATATGTGTCACATCTCCTAATTGTATTGTAACTCTAAGAAGACATGTGTCTTATCAGTTCCTATTTTGATTAGGACTCTAGAGGTAGAGGGAGAGATTCATGAACTCTCATTAATGAGATGGCTTCTCATCTTTTTGTATAAATAGGAGATCTCTCTCCTTCATTTGTTAGCTTGGCTTGGCTTTTAGTTCTTTTAGCTTGGAGTTTGTAGTTCTTCCTTGATGGCTTTTGAAATCTTTGGAGAGCTTTGTTGTACTTTGTAATTTTGAAGAATTTGAATAAAGCTTTGATGTTCTCAATATGGAAAGAGATGTGAAGTAGATGTCATTGAGCATATTAGAATGTAAGGTAAAGTAGATTTCATTTTGTAATTTTGCTTTGATTTCATTATGTAATTTGATTGCTTTTAAGTTTGATAGATTAGATTTTCCATTCATGCAATTTTAATTCATGTAAGTGTGTTCAACCAGTTGATTGTAGATTAGTTTTTATTTACATGTTTTTTTTGCATCAAATAGTGACATGAGAATTACCTCTCTGCTAACTTTGTTTTTTTTTTAGCTTTTCAATTTCAGTTATGTTTTGATTTCAGCCTTATTCATTTTCTTTGTTAGTTAGTTTAGATATCAACTCACTCATTTCATTGACGGTTACCTCTGGAAGCCATAGCGAGACTAATTTGCGAGGGATCGAAATATGAATGTTGTGATTTGATTTTAGTTTACTTTTCTGCAATTAGATATTGGATTGCTCATTTCATTGACGGTTATCTCCGAAAGCCATAGAGATACTAACTGGCGAGGGATCGAAATATGAATGTTGTGATTTGATTTTAGTTTTACTTTCCTTGCAACTTTTGATTTGTTTGAGTGCAATAGCATAACTTTTATTTCCGTATTTAGACAAGCAACAGAGACAGTGATTTCATGATCAGTGTTTCATCTTTTGTTTGATTGAAGTAGTTGCACATTTACACTTTTGTTCAAGTACTGATTTGATCAATAACATGTTTTAAGATCTTTTGAAGTGCTAAGTTTTGGAAGTTACCATTAGGGACATAGACCTTGTCTTGAAATCTACATCCATACTTGACCTTTAAAAGTATTCTTAAGACCTTAGAATAGGATTTCCATTTGCATTAGACACTTAGGAGATCAACAAAAACAAAACCCCAAAACAAAATAAAATCTATAAAACAACGATGTAAGAAAAAGGTTAACTAAGCACATATGGTGCACCACACTTCATCAGTTTACGATACCCGAATTGATAATTTATGTAGAGAAATTTAAGACATTAAATTTACTAGACAAAGGCCTCAAGGGCTTTCATCTTACCTGAGTTGAGGAGCATTTGACCAAGCTCTTGTAATGCTTCATTGTTTGTTCTTCTTCCTCATTTTTTCTAGTGCTTTGGGTTGGTTGTGGTTTGATGCAGTCCTTCAGCTCTCACCCCTATACCCTTTGTTGTTCCCAAGCTTCTTTTCTACATGTCCATTTCTGCTTGTTGTCTTGCTATGAATAACATGTTGATTATGTTCACCTCCTCTTTAGATATGTGTTCTATGCCTTTATTTTTCCATTGTTCTACCATGTTTGGTAGATCCATACCTTCCTGTTCTAGAATGTCACTTAGCTCCATATCCTCTAGCCCCATTTCACTAGTTATCATTTCTAAATCTTCTTCCAGTCCGTCTATTGGTACAGGAGCAAGTGGGATGTTGCTTGATGGACTGGAATTGGGGTCTTGTGTCCTTGGTGTCATTGTGGTCTGGCTGTCTCGCAGTGGATCTTGCTCTTGATTGGTTTCCATGGTTCCGTCTCTGATTCCAACAACTCAAATGCATTGCCTATGTTTCTGTTGGATGTACTTGCTTTATTTTGTTGTCTTTTGTTTGCTCATTGTCTCACATGAGGTTGAATAAAAGCCTCCTTATTCTTACCCCCTATATTTTCCTTGGTTTTCTCCGTCGTTCTATTCATTTGGAATTCTTTGATTAGATGTCCATGTTCATGACATTTCCTGCAGCGAAATGGGATCTACTCATAGTCTATAGCTTGAAAATTCCAACCACAAACCCTCATGCAGAGTCACTGAAACATCCATCTTGATACAGATTCTAGCACAGGAGGTATATATCTTCTGTAATGTTGCCTCTGAAGCTTTGATGAAGGTGCCTAACTTATTTCTTATATATTCTAGCACTGCATGTCTCCAGTAGTCTCGGTAGAGAAAACAAGCGAATATAGATAGGTACATGTTTGAAGGTTTCATGTTCTGGTGCGAAGTTGGGCTTCCAAGATCTCATATATAGACCTGCTGAGGCGAAGAAATACAAGCCTCCATCAAAGATGTAATCCTTGTCATCCATATTGGTGAAAACCACCGTGAAGAATTCTTTGGCCCCTAGGTGGAGTCTTACATCCCCTCTAGGTTTCCATTGCTGCTTGATCCACAAGCACAGGGCTCGTTCTCTTGGCCAAAAACCCATGTGTTCTCAGTAAGCCAGTAGTTCTGGGTTAGAGATTATTACCCTTAGGTTTTCAGTGGCTTTAGGCTTGCAATGTCCCTGGTTCTCTTTCTTTTTGGCACTCGTGGTTGTTCCTTCCTGTTCTACTTTACATTGGTTCAGATCTTCCTCTTTCCCTGTTCGCTCATCCTCAAGTTCCTTCTCTTGTGATATCTACTCTGGAAAAGGGTTTTCTGCCATTGATTTCTTTTCGTTTCTGGTTGTCTTTAGCCTCAACGTTTATCTTTCCTTTATTGGTCAGATCCTCCTTTCTTGTCTTCTCGGAGCCTGAGCTTTGCACCCCGTCCAGTGTTGTTTTATCCTTGTGCATCATTGCCTGTTTATAAGATGGGGTCTCATTGGACCCTCCGTTTTTCATTTGTTGGGTCAGAACCTACCCTCTTCTGTAAAGATCTGCAGCTCTGGAACTATCCTCCTCTAGATTTGGTACTGTGATTACAACTTGATCAAGTATTCTTCAAACCCTAGCATGAAAACCCCTCCTCGGGTGAAAGCATATCTAATTTTATTCATTATATGATAGCAAAGGAATTGAATTTATTTCTACATCCTGCACTAGAGTGTCAAGTGATGGTTGGAAATGGAGGAACTATAAATTGCAATGGAAAGTTTCATAATATCAAGCTAACCATGGGGTAATATCTATTGAGTATTCCAATTATTTCCATTTCGATGGGTGTTGTCGATGATGTATTAGGAGTCCTATGGTTATAATATTTGGGGAAGACAACTTTTAATTTTCAAGAACTTTTCTTGAATTTTTTCTAGGAAGGAAAAGAAATTAAATTAAGATGTATCACAGGGAAACTAAGGAATATAATTATCTCTAATTGTATGAAAAATATTTTTAAGAAAGAACAATGGCATTTAATTACACAATTATTATGCTCACTAGAGGTTCAAACATCAAAATCATCCATTTCTCCAGATCTCCAAAAAGTCTTGGACAATCATTCCAAGGTATTTGAGACTCCCAAAGGCCTCCCACCTATTCGTGATTATGATAATCTTATTCAGTTGATTCTAGGAAGTGTTCCTCCAAACATTAGGCCTTATAGATATCCCTATGCCCAAAAGAGTGAAATTGAACATATGGTTGTAGAAATTCTAGAGGCTGGTATAATTCAATCTAGCCAAAGTTCTTTCTATTCTCTAGTTGTATTGGTGCATAAGAAGGATGGATCATGGCATATGGGTCTAGATTGTAGCGAGATCAACAATCGCACTATTAAGGATAAATTTCCCATTCCTGTCATTGATGAATTGTTGAATGAATTATATTGAGAAATTTTCTTTACCAACCTAGATCTTCATTTTGGATATCATCAAATTAGAATAAAGACTAAAGACATTATGAAAACAACATTCAGAACTCATGAAGGTCATTATTAATTTTTGGTCATGCCTTTTGGCCTTACTAATGCAACCTCCACATTTCAAGGTTTGATGAATTCCATTTTTATATCCTTCCTTATAAAATTTGTGTTAGTATTTTTTGATGATATGTTAATCTATAGCAAGTCTTGGAAGGATCATCTTGAACATGATGATAGGGTGCTCAAAGTATTGGAAGAGAAACAATTATATGAAAAAACCTCCAAATGTTTCTTTGGAGTACAAGAGGTGGAGTTTTTGGGTCATATTGTATTCATGAGGGTGTTAAGGTATACCTTAACAAAATTAAATCCATTAAGGAATGGAGAATCCTAACAACATTAAGAATCTTTAAGGATTTCTTGGGTTGATAGGGTATTATCAAAACTTTGTTAAGGATTATGGGAGAATAGCAGCACCTCTAACAACATTACTAAAGAAAAATGCATTTTCTTGGACTCGAGAAGAAACTAAGGCCTTTGAACATCTTAAAGGAGCCATGTACCAAGCACTGGTCTTAGCTACACCAGACTTCACAAAAACCTTTATTGTGGAATGTGATGCCTGAGGAAATGGAATTGGTGTTGTTTAAATGCAAGAAGGAAGCCCCATTTCTTTTGAAATCCATCCAATCAAGGGAAAGTATTTACACAAACCAATTTATGAGAAGGAAATGTTGGCAATACTACATGCATTAAAAAAATGGTCACCTTACCTAATGGGAAGACACTTCAAGGTAAAAATATATCATGATATCCTTAAATAATTTTTCGAACAAACATTATCTTGATAAGAACAACAAAAATGGGTCACAAAGATGTTGGGTTATGACCTTGAAATCATCTACAAAAAAGGGAAGAAAAATGTTGTTGCAGATGCACTCTCAAGAAATGATGACGATGTGGAAACATTTCTCTGTGTCATTTATATTATCCAACCTGATTGGTGTTGTAGCAGCTACAACCACCCACCAAAATTTTAGCCTACACCCAATTTTAGAGCCTCCTTTGAGAGTTTCACTTGATGACTACACGCACTCAGGTTCACTCCATGAGCTCGTGTGAGTCTTCGCACCCACCTTGCTTGATCATTTCACCCAAGATTTTTCATGTTGAGGTCAATGTCATGCTTGAGACCATGTTCTGGTCATGCTCAAGGTCATCGCTTCGTGTGTTCATGTTGTGTTCGCTATGAAAACATTTGCCGCACTCAAGCATGGAGTCACATACATTGTCGCGCAAGAGTCATCGTAGTCAACCAATGATCAATCATAATTGTTGTGCTTGTTGCTCACACCTTCGGTCAGTCATGTTGAGCATATGTGTTTGGATGGTTTGTGTCATCTCATTATCAAGTAATGTAAGTGTGTGTTTTCAAGACCACATAAGCATATTTTCACTAATTCACACACTTAGTCATTTTGCTGAAGTTTTGATGAACGGATTCCCCTGTGATAGCTGTACCATCACCCCATCATTGACTCAATCAATTGTCACCCTAAATAGTGCAGAAGCACCAAGCAAGCCTTTTCAAGATGTGCTACCTACAACAAAATCAATCAACCTTCATGCTAGTCAACTTGAGAGTTTGATCCGGTAGCCACCCTAGGACTCACTCCCCTCAAAAATTGTGCAGAGGATGTAGACCATTCCAGTTTTGTTGAATGTAAAAATTGCACAGACAAGCCAGATAGACACCCAATGCCCATCCCTATCTCCCTTAGAAAATTGCGCAGTTTTCCATCTAGCCCTCCCAGCAATCGACCGACTACTCACCAAGAAAATTGCGCATTTTTCATGAGCAAGTTTGCTACTACCTAGTAGTCTGCTCAACTCAGAAACTGCACAGTGGTGATCAGCATGCCAACCTCCCAACATCAGTGAATTTTTACCAGCAGCAGTTGGCTATTATTTCCCTCCAGGAATTGCGCAGTTTTGGCTGCCAAGCTCCAGTAGCTCACTGCTAGGTCCCCTCAGGAATTGCATAGTTTTTGCTGCCAATGACCCAGCATCTAACTGCCACTTACCCTGAGGAATTGCACAGTTTTTGCTACCAATGCCTCAAAAACCAGCTACTAGTTCCCTCCAGGAATTGTGTAGTTTTGACTACCAAGCTCCTATTGCCTGCTCGTTCCAGAAATTATGCAGATTTTTCCTGCTGAGCCTTCTTGCAGCCTGCATTGTTCCTCCCAAAAATTGTGCAGTTTTTTCCTCCAGCTGAGCCAGACTCTGTGGATAGTCACAGTCAATCTGGATTGCCCATCTTCATCACCCAGTGAATCCTATGTAGTTTTCACCAGAGTGCTAGGAGCCTCCATCCCGCCTCGCAACCTTGTCGGCTCTCCTGGTCACCTACATCCGAAATGATCATGCATCATGGTAGACTAGGAGGTTTTTGGATTTGATGTCATCTCATCATGAATGATTATAGATACAGGTTCACAAACAAACATGGCGTGACAATGAATGGGATGAATGAAGGGAGCACACGCAGAAGGCTAGTTCACCAACAAATGAATAGATAATGCATGCAAAGTGATATGCTCACGAAAAAATATCATGCAAAGATGTGTTCACGATCGGACGTACAATAAAACATGCAAGATGTGTCCATGGATGGACAGACGGAAAAACATGCACCTTTCGCAAACAGGCGAACCTGTTAACCTTACCAACATACAAGAAAGGAGCAGTGTGTGAATGCAACATCAAGCGAACCAACGACCATCGAAGACTCCGCAAACCTTGCCATGCGGAGGTGAAGTTGTGACACACCATGAGGACATCCATCACGCAACAACATTGTAGCTCGACATGCACACTAGCAGCAAGACGAATGTATCAGTACTGTCATGTCAAGTCATGTCATGAGTCATGTAGTCCACATCTCTACTATGGGCCATACGGTCAATCAATGTAATATAACATGGAAGTCCAAGAGACCCACTTGTTGTATGAAGAGTCATGTAAAGTCAAAAATTCATGGAAGTCAAATAGTCATGAGGGTATTCGAACAACCACAAGGGTCAGTTTCACCCTTGGCTATAAATACTCCCTCATTTGTACATACAAAGGACTTTTCACCTCAACTCCTCCCACATAGCCTTAAGAGTCTGTAATCTTTTCTTTAAGGAGTAAGTAGTGGCTCCAACGCCCTGCACGAGGGGTTATTGATGTATGGCATAACGATGTGTCTTGAAACTTTTGCTTAATTCATAACTCTGCTCAACATTTTCACACATGTATTGTAACTATTGTAAGACTAATATTTAACACTTGTAATGCATTTTGTTTTAACCTGTGTTTAACACTTGAAATTAATTCACTTGTTGTAATACATATATGTTAATGAAAATGTGTTGTATATGTTGTTAATGTTGTCTCGCCTGTGTAGACTACTCTCCCAGACAACACACAGGCCTTTCACATAAAACTTGTTGTAACAATCATTGTACTGATGCAGACTAATCCACTGAGTGATATATGTGTTATCTTCCCTTGTGTGTTGTGACTACCGCATCCATGTGGACTATTCCACCAGAAGTCATGCATGTCCTATTGTGTTGTCTGTTCCTAGCAGAGTTGGGACTTCTCCCAACCGACTTGGGACTCACTCCCACCCTCTCCCTCTACATTGAAAGAACCGTTGACACAAGAGACACTTACAATCACTAGACACGCTAACCTCACTTATCAAAAGACAAAGCAGACCACTATCCTGTGCTGACAAGAAAGAGTTGAGGCAAATATTTAAGATAATGGAAACCGAGCCATCATACCGGATGGGACTCCCACACCAAATGGTGTGAGGTATAGTTGGGACATCATACAGGGTGATACCTTGAATGTTGGCAGGTCCAGTACCATCAACATTTCTGGTGCTAGAAGGAGGGCAATCAGTCGTATATGGCTGAACATCCTCTCACACTCACTCATCAACCATCTAGTCAAGATAGTAACTCGCACTCCCTCTCACCTATGCGCAACTCTGAAGTTGGTTACTTCTCACCTCCCAGGACTGAACACAAGATCCCATATCATTAGCTTCGCTCCATCTATCCCATCACTCACTAGTTCGTGAAAGCATTTGGACTAATCCTAGGCATACATCATCTCCTGTATGCATCAAGGAAGCCAAAATCCACTCCCACAAGGGTTGTTGTATCATCCGTAGAAGAAGAAGTTCTTGCCACCCTTGAAGGTCTAGCAGAAGCTATTGAAGATGGAGAGGAACCTTTGGTCTTCCGACAGGGGGAACAAGACACCCTTGTGATCTTGGGATCAGAATCTAGTACAAGAGGCAGAGGGGAAGGCAGTGGAGGAGGTAGAGGCGGAGACAAACCAACAGACTGAGAGTTGGAACCGTTAGACTCTGAAAGAGAGGAGGAGGATGAAGAAGAATAAGAAATGGCTGACCCAAATCTGGAGTAGATGACTCATGGACCATTGGCTCTCCCAACTGTTTTGCACAAGATGCTGAATCGAGTGGAGAGAATGAAGATCAAGTTCAACCCTGACAACACAGTGAAGGCAGAAGACAATCTTGATAAATTCTACCTGTAGTTGCAGACCCTTGAGGTACGACATGATGAAGTAGCTTGTAGATTGTTTCCATGTACCTTGGACGGTCATGTAGCTGCATGGTATCACAACCTTCCACTAAACTACATACATAAATGGGGTGCATTCAAACATATGTTCCTTGAAAAATTTTTTGATGACAAGACCCCAGCTATGTTACCCAAAGAATTGGGAAGCCTGAAGATGGAGGGGAAAGAAATGGTAAAATACTTCAACCAGACGTTTACATGCATATTGAAAAAAATTGCAGCGGGCACCAAACCTCATGACTCCATCACTATTGATTACTACATGTCTGCACTGCCAACCAGCAATATGTAGTTTGTCAAGCGAGCTGCAAAACCAGCACTTTTGGAAAATTGCGAAGAGGCTATTGCTATAGAGAAATACCTGCACACTATTGTGGTCATCAATGACGATGAATCAACAAAGGACTCCAAGGATGCAAGTAGGAGGTTGCAAGTGATGGCAAGCAAGGGTTAAGACAAGGAAGCAAATGATATTGAAACCCTCACTTTCCTCGTCAAGAACTTGACAATAGAAGTGTCTAAGCTAACAATGGAAAATGGACACATTCGTAAGGAGCCAGCCGTCTAGATAGAGACAAGGAAGCAACTCATCAAGCAGCAACTAGTTCACTCCAAAAACTGCACAGAGCTCTGGGTTCAATGTCGAACAAGGTGTAGATCCAAGGTTTTATTCGTTCCACGAAGAACATGACCCTGAGAACTCCTATTCTACTGGAAGCGAGTTGCAAACTTGGTATAAAACCATACATTCGATGCAGAAGACAATATGTAGGAGCAGCCAGATGGTAGAGATAGTGATGAAGGTATTACACTTGATGAAACATCAAGTTCTGGGCATGTGTTGAATTCATATCAGTTCTGACAAGAAATATAGAAGACGAACACTAAGAAGCAGCCCCCAAAGAAAAATGATCGTTACAATATTAGGAGCAAAGGGGTTTCCCTTACACTTGGGGAAGTACAAGAAAATATGAGGTTGCTAATGAGGAAGTCTGATCCACTAGCAACCTCGAAAAGAAAAAATAAGTCCAGAAATACAATAGTAGACAAGAGTACATCCATGAGAAGAAAACTGCAAAACACTCTGCGGGACGACATGAACATCAGTCCTACCCCGGACACCTCGGTGAGTCTTCCACCTCTGGAATAAAACATTGTGTATGACATGAAGAAAACTTGAGTGAACATCATCTTGTTCGAGTTAGGTAAGATCCAAATTTAGTGAGACATCTCGTTGTGCACATTGGTATAGACAACAACAGACAACACAACCTCTACCAGCAAGGGAGCAAGAAAACCTCCCAAATCACTTTCTACTATGCTCAACACACTCCTAATGGAAGATGAAAACTAAGTTTTCCCTCCATTCCTTCTATCATTCGAAATATTTAATTTCAATTTTCACAACTACTTGGTTGATTCTAGCACGACAACCAACATCATGCTGCTCTCCATTGTGAAAAAGATCAATTCACAATGGAGCGAGACATCCACATGAATCATCCAACTTGATTAAACATCAGTACCAACCATTGGTGAACTACGAGATGTGATCATCCAACCATCTCATGAAGGTCGAGTCCGCCAATTCATCAACATAGTTGTTGTGGACATACCAGAAGCATACAGTCTACTACTCAGCACAGACTGGTCCAGCAAGCTGGACAAATGTTTTGCTACAGAATGGTTGCACATGTGGCTTCCGTACAAGGGAAAATGAAACCAAATCTAGGTATTGTCCGAGAGGTATATGAAGCACAATGTCACTCCCCTTAACAACAAGAATGAACTGTTGGTCGTCGCAGAACTCATGTTTGGCAACTACCTCCTGGAGACAGCATTGGGGTGTTATCCAGCACGGCCAGCTCCAACCCCAGCAAACACGCAATTGGGACTCCTTTCTTTCCCAACTCATGGTATTGAAACATTTACAATCCATTGTACCCATAGTAGTAGTAGCAGTAGGAGCATTAATAGTAGTATTACTAACACATCAAGCGGTTTGTATACAGCCAAGTTGTGGACCTTATACTTTGACAAATCAAAGACACAGTATGGCTCAAGAGTCAGGGTTGTCTCAATCGACCCATGCAACATGAAGCATCTGGTTTCAAGTTTTGTGGAGTTCAAGTGCACGAACAACGTTACTAATTATGAAGCACTCATGTTGGGCTTGGAGAAATCCATTAGCTTCAACATGGTCACGCTTAAAGTGGTAGTTGATTCAGAGATAGTGGTACGACAGGTACATAAGACCATTCATTGTTTTTCACCGCATCTCAAAAGTTACCAGCAAGAGGTATGGTGGCTAATCTCTAACTTGCAAGCAATTAACATCATTATTGTACCACATATGCGTAATTGAATTGCCAATGCTCTGGAAAAAGTAGCTTCAAGAATGTCATCGATTAGGGATAGATTTACTATTGAAATTTTGTACAAACCATCTATCTCAAATAACATAACTAATTTACGTGTGTTTAATGATGACCAACAGATACTACATTTTATGGCCAACGCTGGTGTCTTCAAAGATGTCGTGATAGATGATGATGAGCATGAGCACTCTCTGCGAGCAGGGGATGGTAACATGAAAGGCCACCATATCACAAAGAGTGTGGCAACATTAGAAAATTTGTATGACTTGAAAGAATGTTTTCAGGGGCCTAGCAATAGCAAGACCCACAATTCCACCATGATGCACGAACTGATCAACTTGGGAACATAACAAGATTCGAATTTTGTCAATCTTGGTACATGTTGCACACAGCAAGAGCAGAAAGCCTTTGTCTGCCTGTTCAAATAGTATCAAGATGTGTTCATGTGGACATATGATGATCTAAAAACCTATGACATACTAATCATCCAACATGTTATTCTGATCAAAGAGGGGGTCAATCCATATTAGCAGAAACTAAGGTAAGTCCATCCTTCACTTGAACCCCTCATACAAAAATAGTTCACTAAGTTGTTGGATCCATGGATCATATGCAAAGTTCGTCATTCCACGTGGGTTTCAAACCTTGCTCCTGTACGCAAGAAGTTTGGGGAAATCCACTTGTGTGTTGATTTCTGGAACGTGAACTGCGCCTCGGACAAAGACAGCTAGCCCGTGGCATCCATGGATCACATTCTATAAATAGTATCTAGGGCATAGATGTTTTCTCTTCTCGACATATTTTGAGGATACAATCAAGTTCTGGTAGAAAAACTTGACAGACTTAAGACCACCTTCCATACCAAGTGGGGTACGTTTGGTTATAGATGAATTCCATTTGGGCTTCTGAATTTAGGTGCAACCTTTCAGCGCACCAAGGACAACGCTTTTCGCGGAATCATCAAACAGATCATAGTGATATAAATCAATGACATGAATTTGTTCTCAAGAATATGAGAGGAACACATATGCCATCTCAAGAAAATATTTGAGTGATGCCGGAGATATGGGATTTCCTTGAATCCCAAAAAGACCATATTCGCAGTGTCTGAGGGGAATCTTCTCAGACATATTGTTGCCAAAAGTGGGATCAAGTTGGACCTATACTAGGTTCAGACTATCACACATATCCCTTACCCATTTAATAAGAAAGATATGCAATCCTTCTTGGGCAAGATAAACTTCCTCTAGAAGTTCATCTCGGATTATGAGCAGATAGTCAAGCCCATGCAGGACATGATCAAGAAAGATGCAGTCTACAACTAGGGCAAGAAGGAAAAGTATGCATTCACCTAGATCAAGCAGGCCATTACAGAAGCACCTACAATCTACAACACAAACTTCAATATGGATTTCCTGTTATACACCTTTGCCTCCGATAATTCACTTGTTGTAGTGCTCACTCAAAAGGATGAAAAGAATAGTGAACGCCTAATCTCCTTCATGAGCACAAACATGAAGGGACCAAAACTCAACTACCCCACTATTGACAAGAAAGCATATGTAGTCTACAAGGCGGTGAAACACTTCAGGCCCTACTTGCTGAAGAACCACTGCACAGTCTTCGTCCCTCACCCAACGGTCTGCACATTGCTTGTACATCAAGAACTAGGTGAATGAAATGTGAACTGGATGACAGGATTGCAAGAGTATGATCTTAAAATCAAGCCAGTTCACAGGATCAAAGAACATGGGCTCTGCAGACTTGCAGCTGAAGCAGTACACGCACCAGAGAGTGAAGAAGAGCTTGTTGGCTGGGAGCAGGAAATTGATATGGATGATATAAGGCAAGCAACACCCACTGAAGAGAAAACCTCTTGGTACACAGATGTGCACCATTACCTTGAGCATAGCATCATACCCTCTCCCTTTTCCATCAGACAGAAGATGGTATCATGCCGAAAAAGCCTTAGCATATCAGGCGGTGCACGGAGTGCTTTATAGGAAGCATAGTAACAGAGTTTTTCTCAGGTGCCTAGAGGCACATGAGTCATAGAAGGTACTATAAGATCTGCATGATGGAATGTGACACAGGCAAGTTCCCTATATGGACAGAGGCAACCCC
>APFE030023629.1:40197-60585 GCA_000404065.3 Pinus taeda | reverse complement strand
CAAGCTAGCTGATCTCACTCATGGAGGAGACATTTATTGGAGGGAGAGGTTCCATAAGAGATGGGTGGAAGAGCTCATCTCTTAGGGAGGTTGCACAAAAGGTGGAACAACTATCCCAAAGGAGAGAGGTGAGCTCATCTGACCCAACAACTGGCCCTAGGACCACCCATGAAGCAGTTTCATCTCGATGCTTCATCGAGTCGTTGAAAAACTTGCCAAAAGTAGATCTTCGCGGGTGAAACACAGGGATAGAGCGACAAATTCACTAGGGCTAGTGAAAACTTGACCATATTCATGGGTAGGACAACCTCTAACATGTGATGACGCAAAAACTTAGGTAAAAAGGGGTCTGCTTCAAGGATAATGAACTAATACATTCTTCCTGAGATCACAAGGAAGGTATTGACACATAATTGGCAACATGACAGAATAGATGTCAGTAATATGGATCGACAGTATCCGGGATCAAGGAATGTGGGGTCAGTGAAAAATTATTGTGTAATAGATTCCCCTTAAAGCATGAAGGCCGAGAGAGTGGGAGGGGTGAAATTCTTTATGAATCCATAACCAAAACAGAACATCCTCGCAGAGAACCTATAGATGCAAGTACAACTAATATCTCTGATACATGAGTACATAGTGAAAGTAAATACATGTGTATAAGGCATGGGCGCAGCCATCCAGAAGATAAACATAAATTTTTTGTGGTATGGTCACAGCCATCCAATCAAAAAGACCACAAAAAATACTTAGGTATGGTCGCAACCATCCAATCAAAAAATTCATGTATGAATCAATCCACACAACCTGGACTTGTGTAATCTGAGCCCAGGGTCTTGAATCCCAACTTGACCATGGTACATTTTCTAATATGCGAATATATGTGTTGAAGTCGATCATACTAGAAAATCACTTGATTACTAACCAATGATGTAAACCGTTAACAAGCGCGAGAGAGACCGTAGTAATGTCAATGGTTCTCAAGGTACTGCTAGTACAATCCACCAAGTGTGAAGAATGATCTGAAGTCAAACACTTGTGAAATCACTTGATCTAAGTCCAATGATGAAATCTTGTTGTCAAATGTGAAGAACTTGCCATTGATGCATGCAAGCTCTAAGGTATTGGAAAAGAGTCTCTAGATCAACTTCCCAGATAATGAGTTGAAGTCGACAGGAAGTGATCGGTTCAAGGAGGGCCATAATGTTTCCCACATCATCGACGCGAGACAAAGGAACAAGATAAGTGTGGATGAAACAAAGAATTTGAGGAAGGTGTGTAAGGCTACAAACTACAGAAGGATTAAGCTATTGAACATATCGGCGACACGACTCCGGAATTTGGCAACATTTTGGTACCAAGGGATCAAAGGTCATGATGATGCAGCAAGGATCTGATGGAATGAGGCAAAATGAATAACCCAAAACCTAGAAGGCCAACGATAGAATGAGGATATCCCAACCTGACATGAAGTAGAAAGAGTGTCGATGTCCAAGAGCGACAAGATGACGAAACAACCAATAGAATATTTCCAATTTTCCCCCACCATTTTTGGCGAGTACCACAATTATTTTTGAAACACAAGATTGAAGGGGATAGCATATGCTTGTAATGTAAGTTCATCCTTCGGACGAATCTGACCTAGTGATTTTTAATGAGCCCTAGGAAGGAGAATCTCGGTCTCGTCATGTTGACAAGTCCAATGTCGTTAGGGTTTAATGAATCCGACATAGGTAAAACTCGGAGTATTTTTCATGTTTAGAGAGTTTGAAAAACACACAGAAAAGAAAACTCCAAAGGTCCGTTTTCGTAAATTTGTCCCTCGAATCCAAAAAGGTAGAAAAGAATACCCAAGGGAACCTATTGACCATGAGAGGTCAATGTATACATTTTTCGTAAGTAATCTATCCCAGTCCATAAAAGGGGTAAACTTATACGGGGTAAATGACACTTCGTAGCCTTTAACGAGTTCAAAGCAATAAGAGTTCGGCAATCTTTTCATTTTTAAAGGGTCAGAAAAGAGCTGAAAGTGAACCCCCATTTTTATTCTCTTTAACGAGTCAAAAAGGGAAAAATACTCAGAAATATTTTCATATTTTACGAGTCAGAAAAGAGCTTAAAGGTGACCCCAAACGATACTTTTTCGTGTTTTTACCGAGTCCGGAAAAGTATAAAATATAACTTACAAGTTCATCACCAGAGTTCGTGGAAACCTATAGCTACACAAAAACGAGTGTAAGATTTGTTTTTGATATAAAAATACATGAAATATTCAAAAATAGATAAACAATCCTAATTTACAAACCCTAATTTTTACAAAAGGCTTTATAAAAAGAATCAATAGGTAAAAATCAATTAACTTTTCACCGTTTTACCTCAGACTGAAAAATTTACCCTTGCGCATTTGGAATTTCAACGGTCGACTGGAAGAATATTAGCACCTTGTCAGCAAATTTGTCCAGTCCAGGTAGGCACTACACAATTTCCTAAATATTTAGATAGATTGTGATTTGTTTTTGGTGGTATGAGCTACCATTTAGGAAGGCTTTAGGGCAAGCATATTCACGGCAGTCTTCGCGGGTCGCCATCTCGTGACCGTGATGACCCAAAATCTTCAACAGGGAGAAAACAGGGTCTTCGCGACTATACATGGAAAAGTTGTGAAGATCTCAAATTTTTTGAACTATGGATTTTTGCTCGGCACACCTGTTAGAAAAATAGGCACGACAAGCGTCAATAGTTAAAATTTCCCAAAATCTAAGCAGTTTCACTAGATTTAAAGCACAAATGGAGCACTTATGATCGCCTATGTGTGTATGCAAGATAAAACCATGGCGATTGAGTGAAAGTGACGGGAGCACAACAGTGATGATGAATTAGCCATGGGAGATCAAAACTGCCTGGACATGCTCCAGAATTGTGGGCTTTTGAAATTCTTCATGGTGCCTTGTCTGAGGGCATAACCAGACCTACTCCAATATCTTGTTGGAGCATGGGATCCAAATGAGGGTAAATTCAACATCCAAGGGCATGAGCTAGAGATTGAGGCAACAGACATTTATTTCCTGACATGGTTGTCACGGAGGGGGGAAAGGCCCTGCATGATCAGGACTTGTATCACTGGAGAAACCATGGATATGCTTATGGGAATATTGTGTTTGGAGGTGGATAAATCAGATAAGGGTGGAAACTCAAGATCACAACGGTTAGGGACTTGTCTCTTCGATTTCTCCTCTCTACCATTACTAGAGTAGTTGGCTCACAAGCCCCACACGAGGCCACCAAAACCCAACTCTAGCTGGCAGCCAACTGTATGGATCCCACCGTCTTCAACTGGGCTAAGGCCATAGCAGAAAACTTAAAATGGAAATTAACAAATTTCTTGCAGGGGGATGTCAAACAGTTTGGGTATGGGTCGATTCTCGTATCTTTCATCCTTGAGTGTCTTCCTATCTTCTAGAGACAGGAAGTAGTCGTGGCATGGCCGAATCCGCTTGAGCCACGGATGACTCGGTGGGCGATGCTAATGCCCCGAGGAGACGGGGGTCAACATATGTCATGGAGACCCAAGTTTTTCCAATGGCTGGATTGCTAACTAGTTGTTTTCGAGGACTAGCCATGCTAGGATAGAATTCAGGGGTGATCCAGATTTAGTATTCCCCACTGGGGAAGACTAGGATAATAGAGGTAACAAATTCATTTGTTGATTTTTAAAAGATTTTGTAATTTTTATCATTTTTCACATATATATTTTGATCATTATGTTTCAATTTTGTAGATGTTGGGTTGGAAAGGCCTACCAGTTTGTCTTCGATTACTCGGAGAGCTAAGTGGGAGTTCGAAATTCCTCCCCTCGGTGGAGATGTAGAGGATGCAATTGCTCATGACCTGGAGGGGTTAACGGAGGGGATCCCTGACCATGCAAGATTCAAGGATGTCCCTCGACATTACCAATGACAGATAGCAGGGGTGTCGGGAAGGATTCACTGACTACTCATATGTGTCATCAAAGCAGTCGTGTGCTATAGAGAGCATCACGCAGATTAGACTCCGAGGTTTAATTTCTGCAATTTTGAAAGACATGTTGTCTTGCAATGTAACCCAAACATATATTTTTTGAGCACAACGATGTGCAACACTTGATATACATATACATGCATACATACATATATACATACATATATATAATATATATATATATATAATTATATATATATATATATATATATATATATATATAGATATATATAAGATATATATATATATAGATAGATATAGATATAGATATATATATATATAGATAGATAATATATATATATATATATATTATAATATATAATAATATATATATATTATATAATATATATATATATATATATATACCTATGTTTTCTATATCCACTTATTATGTATTTAATGTTTATTTTTTACAAATGTCACAAATGTCTATCTAATACATGATTTACCAATGCATCAATTAATGTATTTAGTCTTCTAGGAATATGTTGATATGTAATATAATCAAAATTCCTTTCCGGTAAATGAACATGTAAATACAACCTTAAAATTTGAGGGTTTCTGATGAAATAATTCCTGTTGAGTTGAATAACAAGAAGTTGTGAATCCAGATTCATGATCAATGTGCAAATATAGAGAGCAATAGCCTCGATCAGTAATTCAATGACTGCACTATATTTAGCGACATTATTCATAGTACATCCTAGATAAACACCTTGAAGATCTACCAACTCACTGTGAGGATCGTAGATAACCCATGTCACGGAGGAAATATTATGAGTACTGCAACAGGCACCATCAGCAAAACCAACATAAGGTGCAATGGATGTCTGCATAAGAAGCAAAAAGGACACAATAAGCGGAAAATGCTTACACACCTAGCCAAACATGTACAAAATGAAAAACACACTTATGTACACATAAATGCACGAAAGACTCATGCATAGTATTTCTTGAGATAAAGCCCATTATGGGGCTTATCTAAAGGGTTTCCTTCATAATCAATTAGCTCATAGGCTCCTTTTTGCAAAACATGTTTGACAATATAGGGCCCATGCCACATGGGTTCAAATTTTCCTGCCCCTAGCTTATCATTAGCTTGATCATATAGCAGGACTAAGTCCCCCTCAATGAAAGAATGTGGGTTGACTGTCTGATCAATGGGAGTTTTCACTCTCTTCTTCTATGCTTCAATGACTAAAGAAGCAAGTCGATGAGTCTCGTCAAGCCGTGCTAGATAAAGAAGGTGTTCTTCCACTAAAGTAGTATTTGGTAGAAATTCAATAGCTAATTTTATAGAAGGGATTTTGTATTCAATTGGAAGGGTAGCTTCCAAACCATAAAAAAGTTGAAATGGTGTGAATCCAGTTGCATCCTTAACCAAGGTACGGTAGGCCCATAGAGCAGAAAACAACATCAAATTCTAGTTGGAGTTGTGCATTCCAATGGTAAGCTGAAGCGTAGTAACCAACACTTTGTTTACTGCCTCGACTTGGCCATCGACCTGAGGGTAATATGACATCGAACTATCGTGATGCAAGCCTAACTGGGTTGTCAACCCAGTCATCATATAACCACAGAAATGGGAACCATGATCAGTGACTATAGCCTAAGGGACTCTGAACCAGGTAATTACGTGATTAAATAGAAATTATGCAGCTATTTTACCATCATTAGACAATGTAGGCATTGCTTTGGCCCATTTCATAAAATAATTTTCGGCAACGATGATAGACCCATGCCCCCTAACCGAGTGAAGTTTACAAGTCATAAAATCAATGCCCCATTTAGCAAAAGGGTCGAAGGTAATGACAGGATGTAAAATAGAAGGTGGCACATGCATCTTCCACTGGTAAATTTGACACGTGTGATAGGAGCGGACAACTAGAATGCAATCCTTCAATATGGATGGCCAAAAGTAACCAACATGAAGAATCTTTTGGGTAGTATCATAAACACACATATGACTGCTACAGGCGCCAGTGTGGCAGTCATTTAAGACTTTTTTAGCTTCCTCGAAAGTCAGATAGTGACAGAGAATTGAATCGACACCAAGATGGTATAAAGTGTCTCCAACAATATGATATGGATGAGAATGGTGGCGAATGCATCGCCGAGCATCCTTAGACAAATCAGGGTGGAATGAAGACGTTTGGAGGTAAACAATAATGTCACCATACTAGGGATCGAGGGTACTGATCAAGAAAAGCGTGTCATCCGGAATGCAGTCCTCTATCTGAGAGTGAGTGGAAGTAGACAGTAATGAGAAAATCAACTCAGTGAAGACCAGGGACTTCTTAGACTTGGTAGTAGTAAACTCCAAATCAAACTCTTGAAGGATAACAATACATTTTGAGTATTTTCCCCCAGCAATTGACACAACAGAATGTATGTCATCGGGTTGCAATCTGAAATCACAGTCACAGTGCGCAACAAAATGTAATGAAAAAAACATTGGATAGCCTGAATAGTTGCCAAGGGTAACTTCTTGACATAAGCATAACAAGTTTTAGTGTCAAGAAGGTTGCGGCTAAGATAATATATGACATGCTCAGAACCATCGTCGTCGTCTTGGACTAGAACCATACCAATGGTACTATCAGTGGAAGCTAGATAAAGTGAATAATCA
Organism: Pinus taeda; assembly: GCA_000404065.3. NCBI lineage: Eukaryota > Viridiplantae > Streptophyta > Pinopsida > Pinales > Pinaceae > Pinus > Pinus taeda. The sequence goes on along the minus strand of APFE030023629.1, from coordinate 53,939 downwards.
TGATGATAGTTGGGTGGATGCAACAAGGAAGCAGAAACAAGAAGTGTCTTGAGCTACTCGAATGACCTTTGGGCGATGTCATCCCAAATAAATGGAGTGTCACGCTTAAGGAGACATGTGTAACCTTTACAAACCTCGGGATAGTTAGGGATAAAACGACGTAGGAAATTAGCCTTCCCCTACAAACTCTGCAACTGATGCAAAGAAGCAAGAGGCGGGAGATTTAGAATAGCTTCGACCTTGAGTGGATCAAGACGAATACCCTCCTTAGAAACAATAAACCCAAGGAGTCTGTTGGATTCGATGTAGAAGACACACTTATGTGGATTGAGATGAATACGGTAATGTCTATAGAGAAGAAAAATCTGGCGGAGGTGGTTTAGATGGTTTGTGCATTTAGCTTAATGAGCTAGAAGATCATCCAGATAAGGTTGAACAATGTGTTTGATGTCATGAAAAGCATAAGACGTTGCTCATTGGAAAATGGCACTGACATTCTTTAGACCAAAAGGGAGGTTTTTGTAAGCAAAATTACCCCATGGATAGATAAAGGCAGTTTTGTGTTGATCGGCAGGCAAAATATTGATCTGGTTATAGCCAGAAAAGTCGTCCATAAAAGAGAAGATCTCACTCCCAACACATTCGTCGATAAGCTGGTCAATAAACGGAGTAGGATAGGTATCTTTCAGACATGCGTGATTGATGTCACGATAATCAACACAAACCCTAATAATGCCTTGATTTTTGGTCACAGGGACAAGGTTAGATACCCATTTCGTCAGTGGAATAGGGTAAATGAACCCAGCCTTGAGAAGTTTTTCAACCTCTCCCTTAATGGCAACAACCTTTCGAAGTTTTCTCTGTCGCGATAGACTAAACGGCATTAACTTCTAAGGTTTTCCCTGTATTAGATGAAGGCTGAGAAGCACTTCCAACAGGAGCAGTAGATTTTTGCTTCACAGGAGTCGTGGAAGACTTTCAGGGAGATTGAGAAACAGAACCAATAACACTATTGATAGAATGCATCGACATGGCTTTATAAGTTCCAGGTCGCGGAGCATCAGGTAAGACATCATAAAGCATTCCAGATTGGGAATTTACCAAATCAAGATACTGAGCACGTGCGATGGCTTGCTCTTTAATAACGCATGCCCCCATAGCAATATCTCGGGCTATCGGACTGACAAAAGAGGTAGTAAACTAGTCAATCAGTAATTGATCAGGGATCTAGAACTTAATCAAACAACTTTTGTCTTCTCCATTCATGAATATGATCGGAGATGTGGGTAACCCTGTCCTGTTTCAGAGAAGTGAGGAGATGTGTTCCTGTTTCATAGGGAATCGGTAACTGAAAATGGGTAATAAATGCCATCGAAAGAGAGTTAAAGTCTTGGAAAGTTCCACGAGTGAGTTCAATATACCATTTCGTAGCAGAACGAGTAAGAGTCCTCTAAAAAAGATGGAGACGGATAGAATCGTCAAGCCGGGAATTATATGAACACCAAAGGTGATAAGTCATAACATGTGCTTGGGGATCCTCTCCAGATTTGCCATCAAATTTAGGACAATCACCGGGAATCTTGGTTGGAACTGGTGACCAATATGGATTGTGAAGTATAGGGGCATTTGTCAACTTCAACACATTAGGCAGTTCCAAAGTCACAAGAAAAGGTAATTGGGGGTTGAAAGACGTCATGGGCCTTTGATAAGGGCCAGTGTTAGGGTTCCAACCAGCGCCTTGTTGCCCCCATGGAATTTTTCCACGAGGATCTTGTCCATAAGTGTTATAGTTGGGCGGATTAATGCCATAACTTGGTTATTGATCCTGATTTTAACCACCAGCAAACCATTGGTTACCAGCTTGACCAACAGGGGAAGCATACGGCTACTAAAAATTCTAATAAGGATTAACATGAGGTTTTTTATCGTTCTTGATACAGAGTACCCTGAGGTTACCCTTGGGGTTGCTGGGGTGCTTGGAGACTGTATTGCGGCTAAGGTCCAAACTGTGCCTGGGGCCCAGGTTGCATCTAATAAACAGATTGTGCTTGGAATCCTACCTAGGTCTGTAGACTGGGTTGAGTTTGGGGTCTAGCCAGAGCCTGGAGACCGAGTTGAACTTGGGAATAAACTTGCATTTGAGTGTTAGGTTGACTAAGATTTGGATTGACTTGACCAAATTGATGTCCTTGTTGGAACTGGGGCTGACCCAACTGACCAGAATGTTGGCCTTGTTGGAAATGAGGTTGACCTATCTGACCAAAAGGTTGGCCTTGCTAGGCAATAGGTTGGCCTTGCTGAAACTGAGGCTATCCTACCTGACCAGAGGGTTGTCCTTTCTGGACAACAGGTTGGCCTTGCTGGAATTGAGGATGACCTGGCTGATCAGAAGGTTTCCCTAAATAAACAAAGGAGGAACCTATGGAGACCAAAGGTTGTCCCTAAAAAGGTTGTCCTTGCAAGCCCGAAGGTTGTCCTTGAAAAGGTTTCCCTTGCAAACCCAAAGGTTTTCCTTGTGGGTTATGGTAAGTAGTGTGATTCCAAGTAATCAAAAGCGGAACGTAATTCTCAACTGGGACCCCCGGAGGAAGAGACCCAGTGTAATAAATATGAGCTCTGCAGTGATCATAGTAGTGCGGAGGGTTATGTGGAACAGATAGTAGTTGAGAACCTAGAGGGTTATGAGTCAGATTTTGAAGAGAAACCAAATACTGCTCATATGAAAATCCCACTGGAATGGAATTTGAAGAGATTGGTACACTACCGATAGGTTGACCGACTCCATAAACCAGATGTGAAGGACCACTATGAGTGGGTCAGGAAGATATCCCAGTAACAGTAGTAACTACCGAAGATGCGGTAACTGCACTAACAAAAGGACTTGTAGATGTCACACACATAGTGGGTATTGATGAAATGGACATAACTAACGTAACCTGCATCTGAGGAATGGAATTCAACACTAACTGAGTAGAGATGAAAGGTCCTAAAGTTGGAATTGTAGTATGAGACCATACAGAGCTCTGATGTAGATATGTAGAACCAAGTATGTCAGCCAGAGTGCGATAGCAAAGTGGTAATGACACATTTGGAGTGGTGTGGAAAGGGAAGCCTTCCAGAGGAAACTGATGTTCGCCATTCAACACAAGGCTCTCTTGACTGCTAATGGGACTTGACTCATCCATGTAGGAAGTGGCCATCGAAATCAAAGCACCAAGAGGAGTAGACAGGAGGGCCTCATCTAAGAATTCCCAAATGTCAGGAGGAGTCCAATTGATATCTAAAGGTTCCTCACCCGGAGCTTGAGAGGCAAGAGGTTGAACACTCAGAACAATAGGAAGAGTACCAATAATAGACGATACCTCAGAAGAGACAGGAGAAAGGGGATCTCTATCTCCTGGTAAGGATGACAGATTCGATGAGTCCACTAGGATGGCCTAAACTCAAAGGTCTAGGAGAAAAGATATAATCAATAGGGTTGGAAAAACCTTTCAAGATAATATTCAAGATGTGGCCAAGATTAACTGGTAAGATGTTATTATGGACAAATAAATTTTATGAAATTGGAATGAAACTTTGCCTTTTCATGTTTAAAGAGTTGAGAAAAGGGACAAAAGATGACTCTAGTCTCCTTCGAAGTTTAATAAGCTTGAAAGGACAAGTGCTCAGACGATCCTTTTACTTTTAAAGAGTCAAAAAGGAACGAAAGTGACTACTCTGGAATTCTAGGCAAAAGGTTTACCAGACAAATCGTAAAACTGCATATACACCTTGGTAATAAAATGAAAGAGAAATGACCAAGGACTTCTTGTACGACAATCAATCTTCCCAAATGATGTGTTATGTGCATTATGATTCGTAAGGCGATAGACTCGGCTTCCTATGGATAATAGGATGATAACCTAGTGGGGTCTCCCAACATATACTCGACAGTACAGGGAGCACAAATTTGTAGTAGTATCTATTGAATCACAAAAGGAGGAATCACCCAACCTTATTGAAAACAATAGCAACTAGGTTTAACGACACTGGAACACATCCATAGCCTATACCTCCAGATATGTGAGTGTTAGGTTCCAATGCATTTTTAAGTTTATTCAATAAATTTTAACAAGTAATCTTGAATTAATTATTGGTTTTAAGGCCCTACTGAATGTATCTTCAAAACTCCTAGAATGCAACTAAATGATCAAAAAGACCATTCTCGTTGGATGAACAACTAGCTAAGGAAGAGTGATAGGTTCAATGCACAACAGCTGAATGGAAAGAAAGAAAACCAATCAAGGAAAAAGGAATACTTGTACCATTTACTCAAACTTGCAAGCAATCTAAATAAGAAAATGGAAAACAAAATTTTTTATTTTCAATGTCTTAATCTCCAAAATCTACTAATGCAAAAATCATCTTTCAAATATTAATACAAGATGAATGAATTTTTTTTATTTTTTCAAATAAATGATAAGAAACTAAATGAAAAATGAATCAAAGACTCAAAACTAAGGAGATATTTCTTTTTCAAAACTGGAAATATGTCTCACTGACTAGGAAACAAGGTGATCTATGCCAAGTGAAGGAAGGAAACTGCACAAACAAAACATGAAAGTTTGGTAACCGAACACCACATACCAACTAGGAAGATGACAAACAATGAATAGGAAGAAGCCTCAAACAAAGTCAGAGATTATGCCAAGCAGAGTCTAAAGATCCCAATGAATAAGTGACCCAAGCAAACCAATCATTCAAGAAACCTTAAGGTAATTAGGTCACCCAGTTCAAGAGGAAGGATTTCAAAAGACTTGAAACCCAGAATCGAAAATCTTAACAACCAACACTTTTGATACAATAAAGAGGGGAAAAACAAGCTTAGAGGATAGAACAAACTAGCCAATCAACCAACAAACTTCAAAATTTGAAACTTACAGGAACCATCACAAGTATAAAACTAGCAACATGATCCGACAACAAATCGTCACACCCTTATAACTAATAACTTTGCGACATCGTCACGAAAGTACATCAGTTAGTTGTGTTGAGACAATTGTAGGACCCGTCATGACTATTAGGAAATTTAATCATGCCAAACAGTAAAAGGCGCAACCCAGAAGACAATGCAGATGTGACTACTTCACGACTATTAGAAAATAAACAACAACAACCTCAGATAAAAGGAAAAAAACAAATGTTGGGATGAGGGAAGGCCATATCCATCACTCATGAGAGTGGGAAGACTACAGGAGTAGTCCAACAACTTCCATAATAGAGTATTCTACCCAAACAATAAGGGAGACAATAAACAGACAAATCTAATCAACACAAAAGACAAAAGACAAGATCCCCAGTATGGTTGCCAACTTGTGACACAGGGAAGTACCCTTTGCACACGGAGGCAACCCCTCTAGCCCTAGAGTGGATTTAGTCACCGCAAAGACAATACCAAAGAAAATATCCTTAGGAAGATGGTGTTATGAAGTCCTACCTTCAGATCGACATTCGATGAAGTCCTCATCGTGTCGCTCCAACTCTTTTTCTTCTAATCACTTGTACCTAAAAACAACAAGTAGAGAAACACCACAAACAGAATAGGAAACAACCAAAAAATCTACTTGAAGAGTCAAGGAACCTCAAGCTATCGATATACAATTTCAACATGCGATATAGGAAACAAGATATTGATTTTTATTAATATAAATTAAAGTAAAACTTACAACTGAACCTTGACATCATAAGTCTCCTCGAAGGGTCCCATCGGCATGTCTTCGTAAGCATTTACTTGTGAACCATCTCCCAAGGGAACAAATGACTCTCTCTCATTCAAAATATTGATGCTAGAAAGTTCTAAAACCAACTCTACTCAAACATATCTCAAGCCAAAATACATGTGAGGCTACTTCCACATTACAATAACACTCTCTACCTCTACTCCTCTCTTAGAAACCTGAAGCTACCAAATTACATCTAGCTATCATCTAGTTACATCCAAGATAGCTGATCTCATTCATGGAGGAGACATTTATAGGAGGGAGAGGTTCCATAAGAGATGGGAGGAAGAGCTTATCTCTTAGGGAGGTTGCACAAAAGGTGGAGCAATTATCCCAAAGGAGAGAGGTGAGCTCATCTAACCTGACAACCAGCCCTACGACCGCCCATGAAGTAGTTTCATCTCAAAGCTTCGTTAAGTTGTTGAAAAACCTACCAAAAGTAGATCTTCATAGGTGAAACACAGGGACAGAGCAACGACTCTGCTAGGGCTAGTGCAAACTTGACCATCTTCGCGGGTAGGACAACTTCTGACTTGCGACGACCTAGAAACCTAGGTATAAAGTAGTCTTCTTCACAGATAACAAACTGAGACATTCTTCCTGAGAACACAAGGAAGGTATTGACACATAATTGGCAACATGACACATAATAGATGTCAGTAATATGGCCAACAGTATCTGGGATCAGGGACTGTGAGGTCAGTGACAAATTATTGTGTAACACGAACCCACCAGGGGTCAGTTTGAGGGAAACATCACTGCACACAAAGTTATGAAAGCTGGTTTCTACTGGACCACATTATTCAAGGATGCACATGCTTATGCCCACAAGTGTTCAGTCTACCAGCGACGCGTCAGTAGGACACGAGGATCAGCAGCCCCACTGTACACTTTTGCAGTGACCAAACCATTCCAACAATGGGGCCCGGACATCATTGGGGAAATATTCCCACATTCGTCAAAGCAACACTGCTACATTCTAACAACAACTGATTACTTCACGTGGTGGACAAAAGTAGTTCTACTCAAACAAGTTAACGACCAAGAGGTCATTAGCCTCCTCTAGCAGAACATCTTCTCACGCTTCGACATTCTAGCATAACTTGGTTTTTATAGTGCAACGTACTTTTCCTCTTTGAAACTTTATTCTTTTTCATTACAGAATGGTATTGTGCTGAAACACTCATCTAACTATTACCCGTAAGGAAACTGTCTAGCAGAATGCATGAATAAAAACTTGGTCCACATAATAAAAAAGATTGTTTTCTCTAAACAACATAATTGGAAAACCACCTTGACATGCATTATGGGTTGACCATGTAACACTCAATCCCTCTCTGAATACCTCCATGTACTTATTTTTCTATGGTAAAGAATCCATCCTTCTGCCCAACATTCCACTTGCCTACACTTCAGCTTTCCCAAGAATCCCAAGGCAAGCCTTTCTAGTTAGTTCAATGTAGGATGGATGTTCTCCATAAGCTTTAGGAAGAAAGGATGAAAGCAAAAGAAAAATTCACACTCCACCAGAACCATATCAAGAGATGGTTCGATAAGAAGTCTGCAGGGAAAGATAACTTTAGTGTTGGTGACTTGGTTCTGAATGGGTTAAGTGCCATGAAGGCAAAGGCAAACATATGAAGTTCTAGTCCCTATGGATTGGTCCATACATAGTCCAAGAGAAGCTTGGCCCACACACATACTGTCTGAAATCACTTGATGGGAGGGTTGACAACCTTCTTGTCAACGGACAAGATCTCAAGCATTATTTCCAGTAGGTCGGACCGCTCCCCATGCCATGTACATAGTCTGCTTTCTTCTTGTTGTTTTCATTTTGTTTACCTCGCTTACTATCTTTGTTTTTATTTGGTTAGTTCTGCTTACTATTTTTTTACGTTTTTTTTGCTTTCTTGATACCTTACTACTTTTTATTCCGGAAATAAGTGCTACCAACTACTGTGTTCTGGCTTTTGAATAGAGTATGTGGCTAAGATTTGAAGAGACTTGTGGAATCATAGCACTTGGCCAGCCTTGTGTTTGTCTTCTCTATGCTTGGTTGTAACCTTCGACCGATGAAGTTTGAATGAAAAATATGAGCCGTATGCAAGGGAATTGTTTGGTCCAACCATGAACCTGTGTCCACACTGGGAAGCCCCATGCCTACACTCAGCCTTCTGCTTTGTGTGTTCAAGCTCATCCAACTAGTAGAAACGAAGAAGGGGAAAATCTAAATGAGAAAACCTATGTCAGAGGTCTTACATGCTACTCTGAAGGAACAACCTCTTCTTCTCTCAATACGTCATGATCCCTCTTCCACCCCAAAAAAAAGGTGCCTATGCACAGTCCTCTTGAAAATATACAAAGGTGAAAGAAGAGAAAGGCTTCCTATGCAAAGAGGTGAAGAATGCAACTCCACAGGGGTACTAAGCAGGCTCATTGAAAGCAGAGCAATGCATGTGTTCTTGTGTGACTCCATCGGGGTACTGTCCAGGCCTGCTAGTAGTAGAGCAACACCATAGATGAAAACTTATACTCTGAAAATCTTCAACTCACGAGCTAAATTACCCTTCCCAAATTTGAAACACTGTGATCAAGCTGAACTTTTGATTTTGTTTGACTGAGTTGGCAAAAGGTGGACCATGTATGTCCATGAGGTAAGTGAGGAAGCCAAAGTAACCCACACAGTGATTCAATACTTCCCAAAAGACCAAGGCCCAGTGCTATCAACGAACAAAAATAGAGAAGTTGGAGTTCTACTACTGTGTCACCAAGTGTTGTAGCGGCTACAACCACCCTCCCAATTTTTGGCCTGCACCTAATTGCAGAGCCTCCTTTGAGAGTTACACTTGATGAGTGCACGCACTCAGATTCACTCCGTGAGCTTGTGTGAGTCTTCAAACACACCTTTCTTGATCATTTCACCCAAGATTTTGCATGTTGATGTCAATGTCATGCTTGCAACCATGTTCTATTCATGTTCAAGGTCTTCGCTCCATGTGTGCATGTTGTGTTCACTATGAAAACATCTGTCATACTCACACACGGAGTCACATACACTGCCGTGCAAGGATCGTCACGATTGATCAACGATCAATCACAATTGTCGAGCTTGTTGCTCATACTATCGGTCAGTCATGTTGAGCATGTGTGTTTGGGTGGCTTAACTCATCTCATCATCAAGTCATGTAAGTGTGTGTTTGCAAGATCACATAGGCATCTTTTCACTCGTTCACACACTTAGTCATTTTGTTGATGTTTTGGCGATTAGATTCCCCTCTGACATCTGGACGATCACCCTGTCATCGACTTGATGGACTGTCACCTAGAACAACGTAGAAGCACCAAGCAAGCCTTTTCAAGTTGTGCTTCCCAAAATCAAATCAATCAACCTTCATGTTGGTCAATAGGAGAGGTTGACCCAGCAGCCACCCCAGGACTCACTCCCTTCAAAAATTGTGTAGAGGAAGCAGACCTTACCCGTTCTGTCGACTGAGAAAATTGCGCAAACAAGTTGGATAGACACCCAGTGCCCATCCTTGTCTCCCTCATAAAGTTGTGTAGTTTTTCTAGCCAACCCTCCCAGCAGTTGACCAGATATTCAATAAGAAAATTGTAGATTTTTCATGAGAAAGTCCTCTGCTTCCCACAAGTCCACTCAGGTCAGACACTACGCAAAGGTGATCAGTAGGCCAGCCTCCCAGCATCAGCGTATTTTTTCACGCTAGCAACTAACTGCCATTTCCCTCTAAGAATTGCAAAATTTTGGTTGTTAAGCTCCAACAACTGACTGCTAGGTCCCCTTAGGAATTACGCAGTTTTTGTTTCCAGTGACCCAACAGCTGACTGCCAGGTCCCCTCAGGAATTGTGAAGTTTTTGTTGCTAGTGTCCTGGTAGCCAGCTTCCAGTTCTCTCTAGTAATTGTGCAGTTTTGGCTCCCAAGCTTCCACTGCCATCTCATTCTGGAAATTGCACAGATTTTACCTGCCTAGCCTTCCCATAACCCACACTGTTCCTCCCAAAAATTGCGTAGTTTTGTCCTCCAGTTGAGCCAGTCCCTACGAACAGTCACTATCAATCCAGATTGCCCATGTTCATCACCCTGTGACTCCTATGTAGTTTTTATCAACAGTTCCCAGAGCCTCCATCCCGCCTCGTAACCTTGTCACCTCTCCCAGTCACCTACATTCGAAATGATCATGCGTCATGGTAGACTAGGCGGTTTTTGGATTTGATGGCGTCTCGTCATAAGTAACTACAGATATAGGTACACAAAAAAACATGGTGCGAAAAAGGATGGGATGAAAGAAGGGAGAACATGCAGAAGGATAGGTTCACCAACAAACAAACAGACGATGCATGCAAAGATATATGCTCGCGAATGGATGATCATGCAAAGATGTGTTCACAGGTAGATGAATGAGCAAACTTGCAAGATGTGTTTATGGACGGACGGATGGACGAACATGCACCTTTTGTGAATGAACGAACCTATCAAGCTTACCAACATACAAGCAATGAGAAATGTGTGAATGCAACATCAAGCAAACCAACGACCATCGAAGACTCCATGCACTTTTCCATGTGGAGGTGAAGTTGTGACACACCATGAGGACATCCATCACCCAGCAGCACTACAGCTCAATATGCACACCAATAGCAACACGAATGTATTAACATTGTCATGTCGAGTCATGTCATCCACATCTCTACTATGGGCAATACAGTCAATCAATGTAATGTAACATGGAAGTCTAAGAGACCCACTTGTTGTATGAAGAGTCATGTAAAGTCAAAAGGTCATGGAAGTCAAACAGTTATGAGGGTAGTTGAACAACCACAAGGGTTATTTTCACCCTTGGCTATAAATACCCCCTCATTTGTACATACAAAGGACATTTCACCTCAACTCCTCCCACAAAGCCTTGAGAGTTTGTAATATTTTCTTTTTGGAGTAAGTAATGGCTCCAATGCCGCACATGTGGGGTTAGTGATGTATGGTGTAATGATGTGTCTTGGAAATTTTTCTTAATTTAGAAGCCTCCTCACAGGACATCACGTTTTCACACATGTATTGTAATAGTTGTAAGATTAATCTTTAACACTTGTAATGCATGTTGCTTTAACCTGTGTTTAACACTTGAACTAATTCACTTGTTGTAATACATATATGTTAATAAAAATGTGTTTCATACGCTGTTAATGTTGTCTCGCTCGTGTATACTACTCTCTTGGACACTAGACATACCTTTCACATAAAAATTGATATAAAAACCATTATAATCGCATGGACTAATCCGTTGAGTGTTATACGTGTTATATTCCCTTGTGTGTTGTGACTTCTGCATCCGTGTAGAATGCCCACCGAATTTGTGCATGTCCTATTGTTTTGTGTGTTCCTAGTAGAGTTGGGACTTCTCCCAACTGACTTGGGACTCATTCCCACCCTCTCCCTCTCCGGTGAAAGAACCATTGACACAAGAGACACTTACAATCACTAGGAACGTGAACCTCACTTCCTGAAAGACAAAGAAGACCACTCTCCTATGCTGACAAGCAAGAGTTGAGGCAAATCTTTAAGATAATTGTTAGGCCCCTATACTACTAGTGTAACCCCTTATTATTATTAGTACAACCCCCTTATTATATTGATGTACCCATGTAGTGCCCATATTGTTACTATTGTGCCCCATAGAAGCCCACTATTGTTATTATTGTGCCCTTACATTATTATTGTTATGTAGGCTCTGATTATATAATGACCCCTTAGACTCCTATATATAGAAAGGAGGTCTTTTCATTTGTGTCATCCATGAATTGTTCATTTATGTCATGTAAAGGAGGTTTCCCCTTCGAAGAGGCTGAATTCTAAGGCGTTGATGTATCTTTTCTATCTTTTCTTGAGCTGGTTTCATAACATTTGGTATCAGAGCTTTAGATTCTAGGGTTTCGCTGCTCCAATCAGGTCATCATGGAATTTTCACAATAACTTTTTTTCGACGGCGTTTCAGAAGCTAAAAAACAAACCCATTTGAGAAGACATCTCGCTGAATATCAAGTCCAAATTTCAGAGCTTTTTGCACTATATTTTCGGAGATATGATCTGAGGAAGTTGGTCCTTTTGCAAAATCCTGAATTAAATTCAAAACAGGTGACCTGGGGGAAATCGTCATAACTTTCTCTCTGAGCATCAGATTGAAATTTTGTAAGAGTTATAGAAATAGGACGGACTTTAGTTTCTTCTATATATTTTTTAGAGCCAAAGGTCGAAACAGGGACACGTGGCACGTCGTACAAGTTTGCTCTACTGAATTAGTCTATAATCAGGTCACTGTGGGATATTTGCCATAACTCTTCATTGGAGAATCCAATTGGGGTCAGACTAGTGGCATTGGAAAGAGGATATAGAGGAATACTATAGGTCGTAGTTTTAGAACTTAAAGATCTGAAAGTACAAAGTTACAGTCGTTTCAAGATCGAGCTCCTAAAATCAAGAAAAATCAAGATGAGGAAGTTCGATGGCAAGGATCCGGTAAATTGGATACGTCAAATGGAGAAATATTTTGATCTACATGGAGTACCACTGTTACAAAAGGTATGTATTGCATCTTCATATTTAGAACCGGATCAATTTTTATGGTATAAAGGGCTTTTTCTTGTAAACAACTTGTTACGTGGTCAATTCTCATAGAGGAAATGATAGCACATTATGAGGATACAAAGAGCAACACCTTCTTTAGAGTGACACCACAACAATTCGAAAGAGTAAAAGGGCTTTGTGACATACTAGAAAGTAAAATTATGGCAACAATGAATTCTACCCCTCACAACTATGAAGATGGAAGTGTTGTTTCTCCTAGCCTTTCACAACCTACAAGGGTTACACCACAACAATTGGAAGAAAAAAGAGAAAAAGGGCTTTGTTACAATTGTGATAGCAAATGCACTAAAGGTCATAAGTGTGTTGAGAAGAAATTATTTTACATAGAGTATGAAGAGGAGGAAGAAAAGGATCAAGAAACATCAAAAGAAGAGGATATATGCCACGACCCCACCCCAGAGAAAGAAGAAATAAATCAGACCATATCTTGTAAAGCATTGGCAAGAATTACCACTCCTCAAACTCTCAAGATAGAAGGACATATCAAGAAGAAAAATGTTCAAGAAGTGAAAGATCACATCGAGCATCAAGAAATGAATCCGACCATATCTTGTAAAGGATTGGAAGAAATTACCACTCCCCAAACTCTAAAGATAGAAGGACATATCAAGAAGAAAAAGGTTCAAGCAGTGAAAGATCACATCGAGCATCAACAACAATTTCTCCAACTTTTAAAGGATAACACCACTTCGGTGCAAAATCAAACGAAACAACAGGTAGATCAACATCATAGTTAAAAATGTTTTGATGTAGGTGATTGGGTATTTTTACTGTTACATCTCAAGCAAACTAATTATGAGAAGGAAATGTTAGCAATACTACATGCACTTAAAAAATGGCAACCTTACCGAATGGGAGGACTCTTCAAGGATGAGGATGTGGAAGCATTCTTTTGTGCTATTTCTATTATCCAACCAAATTGGATAAACGAAGCAAGGGATGAATGGAAGAAGGACGAAGAAGTATGGTCACTTATTCAAAAGTTGCAAAAGATCCCAATTCAAATAATATTGCTAGAAATTGAAGAGGAAAGAAAAATCATATTGGAACCTGGAGCAATCACAGAAACAAGAACCTGGCAGCTACGAAATCGATCAATTTCAGAGTATCTCATCAAGTGGAAGAACTTACCCATTGAAGATTCCACATGGGAGGAAAAGAATTTTATACAGAAGCATGAAGAACTACTCAAGCGTTGAGGACAACGCTTTTTGAAGGAGAGGGGCATGTTAGGCCCCTATACTACTATGTAACCCCTTATTGTTATTAGTACAACCCACTTATTATATTGATGTACCCATGTAGTGCCCATATTGTTACTATT
>APFE030023629.1:28389-39256 GCA_000404065.3 Pinus taeda | reverse complement strand
AAGGAGGTCTTTTCATTTGTATCATCCAAGAATTGTTCATTTATGTAATGTATTGGAGGTTGCCCCCTCGAAGAGGCTTAATTCTAAGGCGTTGATCTATCTTTTCTATCTTTTCTTGAGCTAGTTTCATAACAATAATGGAAACCTAGCCATCATATCAGATGGGACTTCCGCACCAAACAGTGTGAAGTCTAGTTGCGACTTCATACCGAGGTGATCCCTTGAATGTTGGCAGGCCCAACACTGTCAAAAATTGGATAATTGAAGCAAGGGAGGAATAGAAGAATGACGAAGAGGTATAGACACTCATTCAAAAATTATGAGAAGATCCCAGTACATCTGATACATTTATCTAAAAAGATTATTAATTTTGGTACAAATATCGCTTATATCTATGTAATAATTCCCAAATAAAACAAAATATTCTTTTTGAATTGCACACCTCCCACTTAGGAGGGTACTAAGGATTTATTAAAACTTACCACAGGGTCAAGAAGGAATTTTTTTGGGATGGCATTAAATATGATATTTAAAAGTTTGTGGGAGAATGTTTGGTTTGCCAATAAAATAAAGTTGAGATAATTAAGACCCTAGGTCTATTACAACATTTAGTAATTCTAAGTCAATGTTGGGAGGAGGTATCAATAGATTTTATCATAGGTTTAGCCAAGTCCGAAGGAAATAGTGTCATCATGGTGGTAGTAGATAGACTTACCAACTATGTACACTTTTGTGCATTATCTCATCCTTTTAAATCTAGTACAGTTGCTACTGCATTTATGGAAACAATTCAAAAGCTACATGGAAACCCAAATATTATTGTAAGTGATAGAGATCCCATTTTCACTGGAAATTTTTAGACGGAATTATTTTCTTGTCTTGGTACTCAATTAGTTCATAACCCATCTTATCATCCTAATTCTGACGAGCAAACTGAGATAGTGAACAAATGTTTAGAACGATTTCTTCATTGCTTTGTATTTAATAAAAAAACACAATGGGTTAAGTGGTTACCTCTGGCTGAATGGTGGTATAACACTTCCTTTCGTACCGCAACAAAAATGACACCATTTATGGCACTCCATGGATATCATCCATCGTCTATCACATCATATTTATGAAAAAAAATTAAGGTTCAAGCAGTGGAAGATCATATCAAACATAAACAATAGTTTATCCAACTCTTAAAGGATAACCTCACTCTGGCACAAAATCGAATGAAACAACGAGCATATCAACATCGTAGTGAAATAAGTTTTGACATAGGTGATTGGGTATTTTTACAGCTACAACCATACAAACAAATGTCGCTCAAGTGAGCTAAGAAGGATAATAATTTATCACCCAAGTAGTATGGTCCTTAAAAAGTGTTGCAAAATATTAGTACTGTGGCATCAAATTGGAATTGCATGCATCTTCCGGAGCACACCTAGCTTTCAATGTTTCATGCCTAAAGAAGGTTATTGGTGACAAGCTCCTAGTTCAAACAATATTTTCAGAACTTGATGAAGAAGGAAAATCATATTGGATCCTAAAATAGTCACAGAAACAAGAACTCAACAACTACGAAATCTATCAATTTCAGAGTATCTCATTAAGTGGAAGAACTTACCCACTTAAGATTCTACATGGGAGAGATAGAAGAATTTAGAACTACTAAAGCATTGAGGACAATAATTTTTTTGAAGGAGAGGGGCATACTAGCTCCCTATAATACTAGTGTATCCCCCTTATTGTTATTATTTGTGTAGCCCCGTTATTGTTATTGTTAGTATATCCCCCTTATTATTATTATTCTTCCCCATAGAAGCCCTCTATTTTTGTTATTGTTCCCTTACATTATTATTGTTATGTAGGCTCTAAATATATTGTGACCCCTTACACTCTTATATATACCAAGGAGGTTTTGTCATTTTTATAATCCAATAATTTTTCATTTATGTGATGTAAAGGAGGTTTCCCCCTCAAAGAGGTTAATTTTCAAGTCATTGATCTATCTTTTCTTCTCTTTTGTGATGTGGTTGCATAATACTCCACTTGCCTAATGTTTGCTGAAAATTTCTCTCTCGTTGATTATCATGAGACTATAGGGGTTGCCTAACCACACTAGAAGCCCATCACCCAATAACCTTCAACACCCAGTTCCTCTATTGCCACCGGAAAGACACACCTTTCTTCACTTCTCCAATTTCAGGCAAGACAACTCTTCACCAAGCACACTCTAAGGATGAGACTATAACAGGATTCCAAAACACTGTTATCATTCAAGGGCATAGGAAGTGGGGAGGTTGAAACCTTGCTCCTATGGTAGCCATTCAACCTCACCACCAAAACAAAAATAAAAAAATAGAGTTACACGGGTATTTAACTCCACCCCATTAGCTACATGCAACAACATGCCATGGATGCGTCACATTGTCCTCATTTACTCACGATCATGCGAGAAAGGTGGTGGACACATTCCCTAAGGCCCCCCCTCAGATCTTATGCTTACCTACATCAAGGATTAAATTCACTATAATTAAAAAAAACAATATGTGACTCCTTTAAATTCACTTTTACTAAAAAATGGAGTGACATATTTTTATTTTTATTTTGACATTTTGGGTATTATTTCACATTATTATCATTATGTATTAAATTTTTCTTTTAATCAATATTAGTTTTAGTCAGCATTAATATTTTATACTTATGATTTAATTTTCCATGTGATTCATTAAATAGTTCTATTGGCACTTTTAATATGTATAATTCATAGTTTTTTCTACATTCTTTTGGCCTAGAAAATAACAAATTTTCAATCCTATATAATTCTTCTATTATTCGTCCTAGAGTATCTAAAATAGATATCATAGCTTAATGCTTATGGAGGATATTCACAAAGTACATATGATGTATACATGTAATTCATTTGGATATATTATTTCTCCTAAATCTCATCATTTATTGTACTTATCTCCACCTTGAGAATGAATCTATTATCACTCCATGATATTTTCGGTGCAAACTCTCTGATAACCTTCATGTTTATTTTATGCAATTCAACATTTTTTCTCACTAGATAAGTATGGAAACTAAACACCACATACCTCATTATTAACACAATGTAATATACATAACAAGGAATGTGAATCAGAAAAATACTTCATTTTCTCTTACTCAACCTATTATAAGATGCATTAAATTTTATTACCTATTAAGAGATCGTCACACTTTGAGATCATGGATCAATTATGAAGAATAGAAGTATATTTCACTTTTGTTTAGAGAGATTAATTAGTATCAAAGTAAGATATCACATATCCTTAGATCCATTGAAGACCTATTTCCTTACAAGCCTATCATTTTGGTAGAATGGGAGGGACACATGGGTCATATTTACTTTTAAAGGGTCTATTGATGTTGGATCTCTTGTACAAATTTAATTCAAGTTGCAATTAGAGTACAAGGTCATTATGGTGTGTTGCCTCAAATTTTTAACCCAATATCACTCTTTCCATATTTTCTCATAGGCTTCTAATCAAGTTCAACCACGTGTCCTCTATCTCACCTCTCCCAATCTTTCTCAAAGTCCTTATCAAGAGAAGTCTTGATATGCTTACTTTTCTCTTTTCAAAATGAATTCAGGGAATCTCATTCTTCTCAGAGGAATCTAATCAAGTTCAATCACATGTCTTCTTTCTTCATATCATTATTTCCCCCCTTTTGAAATCAATTTAGGGACTCTCTTTCTTTATTTTTAATGGATTTTTTCTTGAATTCCACTAATTGATCTTGGTCACCAATGAAATTTTACTAGAAGATAAAATCAATTTTTTATAGTATACTCCCCTATTTCAAGGGCACCAAGTATAATTTGAACACAATGGAATACTTCCAAAAGTAGGGAAGTTTTCAATTGCAATAATCATTGTTATCATTAAAAAAACTATCATAATCATTAAAGATACAAACTTGTATATTTTCCCCATAACATAGGAATAAAAATTATATATTTAAACCAAATGTTAATGTAACATATGTATGATTCTTTTATAGCAACGATATAGGCTTTGATATACCATGATACTTCGGCCAATGGGAGAATAAAAAGAAAGTGGTGCTTTCTAATAGTGATTTGGATTGGATAATCATATTGTTTATCATATATCACAATGATTTTAGGGTGGAAAAATTAGAGGAACCAACTTGCAATGTCATTTTTACTAGTGCATTCCAGTTTGGACTGTTGGGGTCCAAAGCCTTTCAGATCCATTTTGAGGCATTAAATGACATTTTTGGGGTCAAAACTTTCCCAATTAAGATCATAAACTTGGGACACTATTATACACTGAGATACCTTTCCAATAGTGTGATAATCACATCAACCAAACTTTGTATGCAAAATTTATTCCTACTACAACTTGACTGATCATGTTTGACCACCATGGTTTGAGTGGATGTCATGTTAATCCCCATTACTCATGCATGTAGGGCTAGCCATGTGGGGAATTGAAGAAAAATATAGAAGTTCTGAAATTATAACTCTAATGGAGAGTTGAGGGAGTAAATTTAATCCCTATTTGGTTATTGGGCTATGTTATATAACCAACTACTAGGAGGGGTAGGGGCTCCATTCTATGCTATTGTATTTTTTTCCATAGAAAGTTCAGAAATTGGGAGTGAGAAATTGGAGAGTAATAGAGGGTGTTGATGCTCTATGACATCCGTCTAGGCCATAAGTATTAGGTAAATCCATAAAGAGAACCTTTTCCTTTGTACTTGCATATTTTCGTAACATAGAAAAGAGAGCAGAGTAGCCTCACATTCTAGCTAGGTTTTATCCTATAAGGGTTTCCCAGGGAAAATATTTGTGTTCATTTTGGATGGCGTGTGTATTACTTTATGTTTCATATTTCTTACATTTAATTTTATTTTATTAATTAAGTAGGAAAAATGTCACTATAAAGAATATAGAATCTAATGAAAAATTAGTAGTAAATATTTCAATAATATTATTAGACATGTTGTGATGAAATACTCCAGTGGAATATCCATAGAATTTTACAAATCATATTGTTATCAAACTAGGTTTTAGGGGAATTTCATGGGAAGCTGTAGAGGATCGAAGAATTAATTTAAGTAGAACTATAGCCATGGCCAACAAGTCTATTTATATTAAGTCTAATTTAGTAGAAGAGAGATTCACGTGGATGGAAGCATAGGTCAATATGAACCTCCTTATGGAGGCTATAGAAAACAAGCATGGAATCAGAGAATATGGAGGTTATAACTCAAAGGTTATAATAGAGGGGAAATTAGGAGATTGTGAAGACCTAGTAAAGGACTCAAGGAAAGAACCTAAGAAAGTGTAGTCGAGTTAAAGTGCCTTCAACCATTCATAGGCCATATTAAAGATGAAGGTGAAGGTCAACATAAGGCCATATCAAGGTGATATTTATGTGTTAAAACTGCATGACTAGTTGCAACAATAAGAAGTTTATTTTAGCATACATTATATAAATGAAGAGAAGAAAATATCATTTTCTAGACTTAAGTTGGAAGGTCATGCTTTGAGCCAGTGGGAAAATCATACAAAAACACTTATTCTAGATCACGATCCACCAATAATTCAGTGGGAGGGCTTCAAAATTATAATAAAGTCCTAGTTCAACCCTCGTAGGTATGTAGAGGACCAATGGATCCAATTACACCATTTTAGGAAGAGGCGGGGGAACTGTAAAGGAGTATACCAATGAGGTTAGGAATATGGCCATCATATTAAGTGTATATCCCAAGAGCCTAATTGTACTCCTCAAGTATCTTGGGAGTCTACACAACCATATATGAAAGTGAGTGATTCTTTTTAATAAAAAAATAGTGGAAAATTCATGTGCATAGGCACAATACCTAGAAAACATAAAACAAAAGAAATGGAAGTTAAGTGGTTCAAACTATAAATAACACCATGAAGCTTCCATGGAGGGGAAGAAGAATTAGAAATGGGGAATGGATAAGAAGACAACAACTAGTGCACATTGATGCAAGGATCTTAGCAATAATTGCAATTATGTAATATTGATAGTCATATTGAGGAGAATATTTGGAAATTGCATCTAGAATTGAACTCGAAGAACTATAAGAAGGATGGAAAATGAATATTCTAGCTGCAGATTTGAGTAATCATGTAGAAATAAAATCTAATGTGGACAAGAAGATTGTTCGCACCTCAATGTAGAAGGAAGTGAATATAAGTATCCTTCATCAATAGGAAGAGAATTCGATGAACAAACTCTTCCACATTAAGACATAGGTCAAAAATACCAAGATTAATGCCCTATTCAACTTAGTTTCATAAGCTAATCTCATTGAATTATATTTGGTCCAAAAAATTCGATTGGAATTTTGTGACCATCCTATCATATCAGTTGGGATGGGTAAATGAGGTGCAAAAATTAAGGTAACAAAATAATGTAAAATAAAATTTGCTACAAATGATGACTATATTAATGAATTAAAATTGGATGTAGTACCATTTGATGTATATGGAGTTGTATTTGGGAGCCCCTACATGTACATGAAATATGCAATATTCATGCAGAGAACCCACCAATATCTCCTCATAAAGGATGGAAAATCATTCATCATCAAATCACACAAAGACAAGTCCAAGATTTCATTAGTAAGTGACAATCAAGTCAAGACGTTGATTAGTTCCATTAAAGGTATGTTTTACTTTTTTTAATAGAAAATCAATTTAGTGATGAGTCTATAAGGGAAAATGTATCCTTGGAGTGGTGTTATAAAAAACATAAAGAACAACTACAAGGGTTCATATAGGGATATAGGGGAGTGTTCCAAGAGTATAAAGGGTTACCACCCAAGAGGGAAGTGGAGCACAAAATCAAATTATTTCTAGAATATTCATTGTTGAAATTTGGGTTGTGTAGATAGCTCATTATGGAATAACACAATGTGAAGATGTAGTTGTAGTAGTTGTTGGTGCAGGGTGTGATTCAACCAAGTGCATCACCTTGTGGGTCACATGTCGTAATTGTGCTAAAGAAGGATATGAGTTAGCAAATATGCATTGATTATAAAGTGTTAAACAAGATTATTCTCAAGAATTGATCTATAAACTTACATAGATATTCCACTATATAGTTTTTCATAATATATTTGATAAAGATTTACTGGAATCCAAAGCTATATATTATGAGGATTAATCTTCCTTACAATTTTTGGATTTATCAAATTATTATTTTTTCTTACACATGCAATAATAAGTGGAACAATCACTCACAAAACCAAAATAACACAAGATATGACCTTGGGAACCCTTTCAGGAGAAATCCCAACCAAAATTTGATGCCTCTCTACTCTCTCTATATCTAAATGAAAATGGTGCAAATACAAAGGAGTGAGACACGTGACCCATGGGATGCTAAAAAACACAAGCCCTCTATATTTTTCTCATTATTTAACCATTTTCAACTAATATTATCTACTATGGTACAAAATGTATTAGAATAAAATCAAACCCTCTTTCGTCCTAGTGGTTCATTTCTAACACAACGGGATAGACAACTAAGGTTTAAATTTGACCTATTCAACCCACAATATGATCTAGGTGGCTATTAGTGCCCACCCACCTATTCCACTTAGATCCCCACCATTTGTTCTTTCAGTTTCCTTAATTGCAACACAATTTACTATTTTTGGTAGTTTTTCAGGTCTTGAACTTCTGGAGTTGTTTTGAGGCCCTAAAAGACATTTTTTTGGAAACCTAACAAACATTAATTTGTTTGTAATTGAAATTTTTAGTGCTCAGATAGATCTTTCTAGTAAGGTATCATTCACATCAAACAACGATCGTATGCCAAAGTTACAACCTCAGGAAGTTGACGTAGTAATTTACCCCAACAAGTCCATAATTTTGACACTTCACCTCCTAGGGTTAGGTTTTCTTATTTTTAGAGTTTTCCTTTGTTTCTCAATAATAAATAAGCCTTCGAGCCTCATTCTAAAAGAGTTCAGAAGAATGTAGCCGCCACATCTCTTCTCAGATATAAGATACCATCACCTGAGCTAGTTTATTTCCATTTTGTATGTAAGCGTATTTTAGTTCTTTGATGTTAATGAAATGAAGTTGCATTTTTACTGCATCTATGTGTTTATGTTTGTTTCTGTGTTATTTTGTGTTCCTGCATAAGTCTGAGTTAGTGGTATCAGAGAAGTCTCCTCTTTCTCTATTTTTCTTCGCATGTCCCCAACGAGGTCAAGGTACAAGGAGTTAGGGCTCGAACTTGTTGAACCTTTGCAAGGCTACCATTGCAAAACCTGACAGCCTTGCATGGTGGAAGAAAAGAAAGATGAGGGAATAGGAGATCCTTTCAAAATATTGATCAAAGAAGCCCTTGAGAGACAAAGGAACGTGATGATGGATAAATTTTCCTAGATCCTTCGACTGCTATCCACAGGCGACACATCTTCATCTAGCAGCCACTCTAGAGATTCCACTCACGTTAAGGTATAAGTCAACTTTGACATTCCCATATTTGAAGGGTAGATGGATGCAGATGACGTAGATATATGGTTAAATTTGTTGGAATGATATTTTTCGGTTCATGACTTTTCCAATCAGTAATATATTACTTTTTCACTCCTTAAAGCCACTCCCCATGTCCAGGACTGCTGGGAAGCATACTTTGAATAGAAGCACGAGAGGGAACCCTCGCTATTTTCAACCGCACCCACTTGGAATTCTTTCTGAGATGCAATCAAGGAACAATGTTACCCTGTCGGGAGCTATGAAGTTAAATACTTAAATTGGAACACGTTGAGGTAGGAAAGGGACCAAGGCCTGTCATAGTTCACATATATTTTTCATACCCTTCGAACGAAGTTAGGTATCAAATATTTTGAGCTATATTTGTTACTCAAGTATCATGGTTTTCTACATAAGTACATCCATGATGAGATGGATTTAGTGGACATCTCCTCTCTTGGCATCATCTATTGATATGCTATCAAGATCGAGCAGAAACTTAAACAGAAGAAGTGAGACTTTGGATTTGCAAATTCAAAGCAAGGGAAAGGCACCCCCAAACCACAAAAAAAGGAAAAAGTGAAGGTGGGTTGATCCAAGAAAACCTGCCGAAGCAGAAAGCAAAGAAAAACATCACGAAGACAAATAAGGACATAGGAAAATGGTGTGAGTTCCATTACAACCCCACTCACAACACAAGTGAGTGTCGAGCCAAGTAGTCACTAGTGGACGAGCTGAAAGCTTCTGAATTAGAAGTATGTTTCGACTCTGAGTTAGAACCTAACAAGGGGAATGACAAAGCGAAGAAGATTATCGATGCAGAGCCTACTGCCAATGTTGCCACCACCAATATCCATAAGATGGAGCCTGAAGATCCAGAGGAGGGGGAGCGACTCTTCCACCCACAGATGTGGGTGACGAGTTCTTAGTTGTAGTTCATTGTCGATTACGGAAGCCAAAATAAGCTCATTTATGTATAGGTCATGAAGTAGTTGGGTCTACCGACCACACCACACCCACTACTATACACCATCAAGTTCCTTCACTAAGGATGAGATCTCCATGTCAGCCATCAGTGTGACATTCCTTATAACATCAAGCCCTTCACAGATGAAGTACTATGTGATGTTTCTCCTCTTGAAATTTGTGATGTATTATTAGGCTAACTATACTCGTGGAAGAATCATGTTGTGTATGACTTTAGGCCTCGCAATGTTATTATTACTTTGGGAAATAAGCTATACAGCATATCAAAGGTAGCACTTCCTACTACCATCTCTTTGATCTCTTCGAAGAAATGTAGTAATATTTTCGCAAACTGGGAAATTTGTCTTCCTTGTGATTTTCCCTCAGGGAAAGAATAAGGTTGTGGCCACATCCACGACCTCTAGTCAGGGTTCCTCGACACAGTAGTAGTAGATGGATAAGGTTGTGGAGGAGTACAGTGACACACTCACCTCACCCACAGGGGTACCCCTACACTGTCAGGTCAAGCACTCCATCAATATGACCCTGGGCGTGTCGCTACCCAACGAAATGCTCTATCAACACTCTGTTCTGGAAAGTGATTAAATCAAGAGGTAGATTTAGGAGCTATTTCAAAAAGGGAACATCAAGCCAAGTTCATCACCCTATGGGAGTCTGATCATGTTGGTACAGAAGAAGGATGGGATCTAGAGACTCTGTATTGGTTGTCAAGAGTTGAATAAGATCAATTTTTGGAATAGGTATCCAATCCCATAGATTGATGACCTTCTGGACCAGATCAAGTGGGGCAAATATTTTAGCAAGATTGACTTGAAGCCTGATTATCACCAAGTACCATTGAACCCTCCAATCTATGGAATTTGACCTTCAAATCCAAGGAGGGCCTTTTCGAATGGTTGGCCATGCCTTTCAGGTTGGTGAATGCCACTGAAACATTCATGAGGTTGATTGATGACATCTTGTGACCCTTCACCAACTCATTCGTGCTATTATATTTGGAAGACATCATGATCTTCATCTAGAATTGGGAAGAGTACCTTCACCATATTCAACAAGTCCTCCAAATCCTTCGTCAACATAAATTGTGTGCTAATTTGGAGATATGTGCTTTTGGTATGAACCAGGTTCAATATCTTGGGTACATAATTGATGACTGGGGGTGTGCATCTGGACCTAGCCTAGATACAATTTATTTAGGATTGGTCACCTCCAACCGCTCTAATAGAGCTCCTCAACTTTCTGGGTCTTGCCAATTTATACAACAATTTTGTGTTGGGTTTCTGTCATATCGCTTGGCCTTTGAGTTAAGTCACCTGTTGGAAATAATACTGAGAGGGGGGGGGGGGGGAATCA